>SJYX01016667.1:0-10625 GCA_006410675.1 Oreotragus oreotragus
CTCTCTCCATCTCTGTGGCTGTGTGGCTGCCCCGCCCACCCTCTGGTGAGGAACTCATCAACACAGATCCAGTCATTGCCAGCTCCTCGCTTGGGGCCTGCTCTTGAAAAGAGTAAATAAGCAGGGGAGGAAAGAAGTTCTTAGCCTACTTCCCAGGCCCGAGGGCAAGAATTCCTTTGGCAGCAAACCTAGCCGTACCCCACCAAAGCTCCCTGGCTCCTTTGTAGCACCAATATAATTATTACTCAAAATAATAATTAACGCTTTCTTTCTGTCTGGTCTTTAAAGTAAGGAGATCCAGCAGGGCAGAGAGGGCGTTGAGCTCTCCCCTGGGTCTCTGGCCCTGCCCTGAGCGCCCGGGAGGTTCAGGTAACGTTCCTGAATAAACAGGTGACAGATGAGCCCCTGAACAGGGGAGGGGACAAGTCCTGGGATGAACGGGGCAGTCTGCATCCCACCTCGAGGGCTCCGGGGCAGGGGGAGTGGGGGCTGAATTCGAGTGAGTCATCCTCCCCTTAGGAAACACTCAGGATAAATAAGGAAATTAGGAATGAATTGCTTAATGATGGGATCACGCTGCCCCCATTATGTTATTTCACCGGCACACTCACCCAGGGGAGAAGGCAGAGCAGATCAGAGCATGAGCCTATTTTACAGTCGGGAGAAGTGAGGCCCTGCGAGGTGAGTGGGCTTGGCCCAAGTGACACAGTGGGAGAGAGGCAGGGGTGGGGCTCGACCCAGGCTTTAGGAACTGCAGTGGAGGGTGGGGTGCAGGTTCTTTGTTGGCTGGGATACACGCCCCCCGCCATCCCTCCTTCCGTGGATGTAGGGACAGTGAGCAGGGCCTACAGCAGGAGGGAGCCAAACAGAGGTTTAATTTTTCACCACCCTGGAGGCTGGAAGTCCAAGATCACGGTGTTGTGGAGCCCTGTACCAAGGTCACAGGACTAAAATCCCTGGAACTGACCAAGCCCCATAGCAACTGTTGCCACGAGTCTACACATCTAAACCGGCCAGTTCCCTGACCCCAGGATGTTCAGTCGCTAAGTCGTCTCCAGCTCTTTCCGACCCCATGGACTGCAGCCCGCCAGGCTCTCCTGTCCTCCACGATCTCCTGGAGTTCGATCAAACTCACGTCCCCTGAGTTAGTGATGCCATCCAACCACCCCATCCTCTGTCATTCCCTTCTCCTGCCCTCAATCTTTCCCAGCATCAGGGTCTTTCCAGAGAGTCGGGTCTTTGTATCAGGTGGCCAAAGTATTGGAGCTTCAACTTCAGCATCAGTCCTTCCAACGAATATTCAGGGTTGATTTCCTTTAGGATTGACTGGTTTGATGTCCTTGCTGTCCAAGGGCCTCTGAACAGTCTTCTCTAGCACCACAGTTTGAAAACATCAGTTCTTTTGGGCTCAGCCTTCTTTAGGGTCCGACTCTCACATCCATACATGGCCACTGGAAAAACCATAGCTTTGACCAGACGGACCTTTGTTGGCAAAGTGAGGTCTCTGCTCTCTAATACGTTGTCTAGGTTTTCCATGGCTTTCCTTCCGATCTTCCTGATCCCGTATTAGGTAAAATACCCACCCTGTTACTCACCCTGTCGCGTCCTAACCAATCACCTAATGCCACCCTTCCAGTCTGTAAACATCGACGGCTAGCTCATGAGAGAGGTTAGCTCTCCTTTGAGCCGGCCCACTCTTCGAACAGTGTCGCCCGCTCTAATAAACTTTATCCTTCTCTCATTCTGCCTCATGTCTGGAAATTCTTTTCCAAGCCATGCACAGACCAGGACAGGGGTCGTCAGAGTTGGTTTCTTGCAAGTCCTGATTTTGAGTACTTGTTGGGCATAAACCCATGTACTTGGTAGGAGAGTTCGAAAGTATGGAATTCACATACAAGGAGGATCGACTCCTTTTTTGGGGTTTTAACTGGAGTGGTTGGTTTACAATGTTGCGTTAGTTTCTGCTAACAGCAAAGTGAATGGGCTCTGTGTATCCATACATCCCCTCCCTCTGGAGCCTGCCCCCACCCTTCTAGATCATCAGAGCACAAGCTCTGTGCCACAGGGCATCTTCCTGCTGACTATCTATTTGACACATGGTCGTATACGCGCCTCAGTGTTGCTATCTCAGTCCCCTCTCCCCCTTCCAGAGTCCACAGGATGGGCTACTTTTTAAGAAACCAATAATAGTTTTTAGTTTCATTGGTCAAGAGAGAATCCTAACCAAACCCAGAAACAACGTTCTTGTAAATACGAGATACGGGTCCCTGTGGGAAGTGGCCGTTCCCCAGAACCACTTATTCTGGGATGCTGAGGCCCTCGTGTGCTGTTCATCGCCATTCCACAGAGCCCCCGACACACACATGCACATGCACACACATGCACACACATACACGCACAGTGCGGCCTGGAGAGAGGCGCTGAGAATGACCACCTGGGAGATCTTACTTCCCTGACTAGGAATCGAACCTGGGTAACCTGGCATCCCTGGTGGCCCAGTGATAAAGAACCCGCCTGCTGATGCAGGAGATACAGGTTGGATCCCTAGGTTCAGAAAATCCCCTGCAGAAGGAAATGGCAACCCACTCCAGTAGTCTTGCCTGGAGAATCCCATGGGCAGGGGAACCCGGTGGGCTACAGTCTTCCAGGCGGCAAAGGAATCTGACATGACTAAGCGGCAGAACCAGAACAAGTCTGAGCCCAGGGTCCCTCACCTTCACAAAGGCAGCCCCTGCCTGTCCCCCTGAAGAGGCAGGGAGATAGTGGGATCAGATGCAGAGCCAGCAGCCCCAAATTTATCTTCTGTCCTGTGATAATGTCAGGAAAAACTGCCAGACATAAATAAACGTTTATTTTTAAACGAACTCCTCCGGCAACAAGAGAGTGTTCCCTTTTAAACCTCATAACCATTCGGAATTTACGCTGAACTTTTTATAGCTCTGGGAACAACCCGCCAGCCTAAGAGGAAAGTTTAATGGGTTTTATAGTTTGTTTACGCCAACCAACGCCTGCCCCTGCCCCCACCTCTCGTTAACTTTCTCCTGACGTTTTTTGTATTTGCCAAACCAGGTCTCGCTGGAAATGAACTGAAATCTATAGGATCTTAATGTACTTTGCTTCTTCAGTAATAAGGATCCTACTTTATTTTGTAATGAAATGTATTAAAAGCTGGTTGGATTTATAGTAGGGAGGTCTTTGGGGGTCTTGCTGTGTCTTTTCCTCCTTGGGTGTCAAGCATGTTAGGAAGGGCAGTGAAGAACCAATTCAGTCTCACTCGGGGATTCTTACTCTTTTACAGGTGGAGTTAGAAAAGCCTCTTAAGGAGACACATCATTCTTTTCCTGGGAACCTGTTCCCTTATTTGGCTGTGCTGGGCCGTCTTTGCCGCGTGAAGGCTTTTCTGCACTGTGGGGTGTGGGCTTCTCATTCCGGTGGCTTCTCTTGTTGGGGAGCACATTCCGGTGGCTTCTCTTGTTGGGGAGGACAGGCTCCGGGGCCCACGGGCTTCTGTGGTCGTGGCACGTGAGCTCAGTAGTTGGGGCACACGGGCTTCGTTGCCCCGAGACCTGTGGGATCTTCGTTCCCAGACCAGGGATAGGCCACATGTCCTTTGCTCTGGAAGGCAGATTCTTAACCACGGAAGCGTCAGGGAAGTCCCCATGTTTCCTTTGGAAAGGACGTTGCCATGGTCTGGATAGTCACGTCTCTCCAGCATTTCTGTTGAAATCCTAATGTGGCCGGATGCCTTGGTGTGTGTGGGGGGAGGTCTCTGAGAGGTGATTAGGTCATGAGGGAGGTGCCCTCAGGTACCAGAATTAGCGCTTTTATAAAAGGGACCCCAGAGAGCTTGCTAGACTCTTACACCATGTGAGGCCACACCAAGAAGGTGCTGGCTGTGAGCCAGGAAGGTGGGGGCGGGGGGCCTTCACCAGAAGGCGACCGTGCTGCAGCCTTGACCTTGGACATCTAGCTTCCAGAGCTGTGAACAGTGAATTTCCATTGTGAAGTCGCCCAGGCTGCGGTGATCTGTGATAGCAGCCTGAATGTGCTAGAACAAGACTGATACACTTATGTGCGTGTGTGTGTGTCCATATCTTCCTCTGTCTCTCACATCTGTGTGTGCTCAGTTGCTCAGTTGTGTCTGACTCTTTGTGACCCCAGGGACTATAACCTGCCAGGCTCCTCTGTCCATGGAATTCTCCAGGTAAGAATACTGGAGTGGGTTGCCATTCCCTTCTCCAGGGGATCTTCCCAACCCAGGGATCACACCCAGGTCTCCTGCACTGGAGGCGGATTCTTTATCATCTGAGCCAGCAGGGAAGCCGAAGAATCTGGAGTAGGTAGCCTATCCCTTCTCCAGGGTGACTTCCCGACCCAGGGATCAATCCCAGGTCTCTTGTGTTGGCAGGCAGATTCTTTCCTATCTGAGCCACCAGGGGAGCAGGGGACTTGTTTCATGGGATTATTGGGAGGACTAGTTGAGATCAGGTAGGTGAAGAGCCCAGCAGTGTCCCCATGGACACACTTTAGCTAATGCTGTTCACTCCTTGCACAGCGAAGAAGCTAAGGTGAGGACGCGCCTTGAAGCACCCAGCACGCCCACCTGTCACCAGACTGGACCCTTCCTTGACACCTTCACTATTCTCCCAGAATCCGTTCCCTTGCCTCCGGTAACTGCGCCCAGTTTTCCTGGGGGAGCCGAATGGGTCATCTCTTCCCAATTCCTCTTCTACCTGGTTTTGGGGAAGCTGGGTCCAGAGGAGTGATCCTGTGACTCAGGACTGGCCAATCAGAACAGCACCCAGCACCAGGCCATTGTGATTGGTTCAGGCCATCCAATCAGATTTAACCAAATAGACCGTTTGCCAGGACAAGTGAGAGAAAGGCACGCACCAACTTTCCCCACCTAATTTTTAGAGAGATAAGCATAGCTGTGAAACTGCTGGAGGCTATCTTGCCACCATGCGAATGCCTAGAATGAAACAAAACGCAGAGCCCAAAGATATGTGGCAAGAAACCAGTACTTGGTGACATTCTCTGATCTCCTGGATCAAATCGCACCTGAAGGTGTTTATACGTATGGAATTTTTTGGATGTTATATAAGCCAACGCAATGTTATTGCCCTCCCCGCTTTTTGGTTTTGGCCTTAAACCTATTTGAACTGTGTTTCTGTTTCATGCAAGCTGAGCCCTAACTGTTAAAGTCCTCCTAGTTTGTGATCAGATTTCTGGGGATTGGAATCTTTGAAATCTGCATGGAGCAGTCACACACTTAGATCATAGAGCTCCAAAGCGTTAGGGCTGCAAGGGGCTTTTGAGGAAACCCCAAGCAGTGACCAGAGTTTCAGAGCCCGATAGATGTGGGATGGAATCTCTGCCCTGTCCTTGCTCGCTGTGGATTCTGGACAAAAAGGGGTTGTCATTATAATGGGGACGGTACAGGGAGGTGGAGGACGGGCGAGGTATGTAACCTGGTTGAGTCAGGAAGGATGAGTAGGAATTACTGAGGCAAAATGAGAGAGAGCAACAGACGTTAAGGGAACAGTGAAAGCAAATACCCAGAAGTGGAGCGTGGCAGCACAGCTGGGAAATTTCCAGTAGCTTCTGTGGCCATGGTCTAGTGTCACCCTGGGGGCCGAGGCGGCTCTGAGAGTCTAGATCCATGGGCTAGAGGCACACGCTGGCAGGTCTCGGAGCTCAGTCAGCTGTGGCTTCCTCCTGAGGGTGATGGGGAGCCACTGGAGGGCTTCAGACAGTCATATCAGGGTCATGGTGACAGACAGCCATGCCAGGGTGTCAGACACAGTCATGTCAGGGTGAGAGATACAGCCGTAGCAGGGTGACAGTCATATCACGGTGTTAGACACAGTCATATCAGGGTGACAGACAGCCATGCCAGGGTGTTAGACACAGTCATGTCAGGGTGACAGACACAGCCGTAGCAGGGTGACAGACACAGCCGTATCAGGGTGACAGTCGTGTCAGGGTGTTAGACACAGTCATGTCAGGGTGACAGACACAGCCGTAGCAGGGTGACAGACACAGCCGTAGCAGGGTGACAGACACAGCCGTAGCAGGGTGACAGTCATGTCAGGGTGTTAGACACAGTCATATCAGGGTGACAGACACAGCCGTAGCAGGGTGACAGACACAGCCGTATCAGGGTGACAGTCATGTCAGGGTGTTAGACACAGTCATATCAGGGTGACAGACACAGCCGTAGCAGGGTGACAGACACAGCCGTATCAGGGTGACAGTCATGTCAGGGTGTTAGACACAGTCATGTCAGGGTGACAGACACAGCCGTAGCAGGGTGACAGACACAGCCGTATCAGGGTGACAGTCATGTCAGGGTGTTAGACACAGTCATGTCAGGGTGACAGACACAGCCGTAGCAGGGTGACAGACACAGCCGTATCAGGGTGACAGTCATGTCAGGGTGTTAGACACAGTCATGTCAGGGTGACAGACACAGCCGTAGCAGGGTGACAGACACAGCCGTATCAGGGTGACAGTCATGTCAGGGTGTTAGACACAGTCATGTCAGGGTGACAGACACAGCCGTAGCAGGGTGACAGACACAGCCGTATCAGGGTGACAGTCATGTCAGGGTGTTAGACACAGTCATGTCAGGGTGACAGACACAGCCGTAGCAGGGTGACAGACACAGCCGTATCAGGGTGACAGTCATGTCAGGGTGTTAGACACAGTCATGTCAGGGTGACAGACACAGCCGTAGCAGGGTGACAGACACAGCCGTATCAGGGTGACAGTCATGTCAGGGTGTTAGACACAGTCATGTCAGGGTGACAGACACAGCCGTAGCAGGGTGACAGACACAGCCGTATCAGGGTGACAGTCATGTCAGGGTGTTAGACACAGTCATGTCAGGGTGACAGACACAGCCGTAGCAGGGTGACAGACACAGCCGTATCAGGGTGACAGTCATGTCAGGGTGTTAGACACAGTCATGTCAGGGTGACAGACACAGCCGTAGCAGGGTGACAGACACAGCCGTATCAGGGTGACAGTCATGTCAGGGTGTTAGACACAGTCATGTCAGGGTGACAGACACAGCCGTAGCAGGGTGACAGACACAGCCGTATCAGGGTGACAGTCATGTCAGGGTGTTAGACACAGTCATGTCAGGGTGACAGACACAGCCGTAGCAGGGTGACAGACACAGCCGTATCAGGGTGACAGTCATGTCAGGGTGTTAGACACAGTCATGTCAGGGTGACAGACACAGCCGTAGCAGGGTGACAGACACAGCCGTATCAGGGTGACAGTCATGTCAGGGTGTTAGACACAGTCATGTCAGGGTGACAGACACAGCCGTAGCAGGGTGACAGACACAGCCGTATCAGGGTGACAGTCATGTCAGGGTGTTAGACACAGTCATGTCAGGGTGACAGACACAGCCGTAGCAGGGTGACAGACACAGCCGTATCAGGGTGACAGTCATGTCAGGGTGTTAGACACAGTCATGTCAGGGTGACAGACACAGCCGTAGCAGGGTGACAGACACAGCCGTATCAGGGTGACAGTCATGTCAGGGTGTTAGACACAGTCATGTCAGGGTGACAGACACAGCCGTAGCAGGGTGACAGACACAGCCGTATCAGGGTGACAGTCATGTCAGGGTGTTAGACACAGTCATGTCAGGGTGACAGACACAGCCGTAGCAGGGTGACAGACACAGCCGTATCAGGGTGACAGTCATGTCAGGGTGTTAGACACAGTCATGTCAGGGTGACAGACACAGCCGTAGCAGGGTGACAGACACAGCCGTATCAGGGTGACAGTCATGTCAGGGTGATAGACACAGACATGTCAGGGTGACAGACACAGCCGTAGCAGGGTGACAGCCATGTCAGGGTGTTAGACACAGTCATATCAGGGTGACAGACACAGTTGTATCAGGGTGACAGTCATGTCAGGGTGTTAGACACAGTCGTATCAGGGTGACAGACACAGTCACATCAGGGTGACAGACAGTCGTGTCAGGGTGTTTGACAGACACAGTGATACCAGGGTGACAGATTGTCATGACAGGTGATAGACACAGTCATATCACGGTGACAGACAGGTATATCTGGGTGTGTATGAAAGCTCTTTCTGAGCCTGAAATGAGGCGAGACTGGAGCAGAGGGGACAGGACAGTCGGGAGTGAACCGTCCCCTCCATCCCCTGAGGCCTTCAGTGCCTGGGACGCACAGAGGCAGTGTGGAAATCTGGGGACATCAGTGACGCAGAGGGTGGACAGATGTTATAGGAGCGCCCACAGCGTCCCCTCGGGAAGGACTGATACTGAAGCTGAAGCTCCAGTATTTTGGTGACCTGATATGAAGAGCTGACTCACTGGAAGAGACCCTGATGCTGGGAGGGACTGAGGGTAGGAGGAGAAGGGATGACAGAGGATGAGATGGCTGGATGGCATCACGGACTCGATGGACATGGGTTTGGGTGGACTCCGGGAGTTGGTGATGGACGGGGAGGCCTGGCGTGCTGCAGTCCGTGGGGTGTCTGTGCTCTGGTGAAAGCCCTCTCCAGGGCAGTAGGCGGCCGGTTTCTTGCTGTGTCCTCGCATAGTGTAAGGGGCCAGGGAGGTCTCTGGGTCTCCTTTTTAAATTTTATTTATATATTTTTTTGGTCACACTGCACGGCATGTGGGATTTTAGTTCCCTAACCAGGGATCAAACTGGTGCCCCATGCATTGGAAACTCAGGAGTCTCTTTCTTTGACACCAAGTTCATTCAAATTTATTAACAGACATTTAAAATATGAAACTATCAAAATAATAGACAAAAACATAGAAAATCTACATGATCTTGGGTTTGGTCTGTAGATCATGGACTTTGAGTTTTAACACACAACACAAAAAGGTATAGTGGACTTTATAGGGTTAAAGATTTCTACTCTGAAACACCTTATTCAGAAAATCAAAAGACAAGCCACAAATCGAGAGGAAAATATTTGTAAAACTTGTACCTGATAAAGGATTTGGACTCAAAATTACAGAAAGACCTCTAAAACAACTCCATCAAAAACGAAGGATCTGAACAGACACCCAGCCAAGAGCATTTACAGAGAGTAAAAACCATACAAAACACGCCCAGCACCATAAACCGCTGTTGGCATTGCCACATTGTGCCTAGCTCTGTGCGACCCCATGGGCTGCAGCCAGCCAGGCTCCTCTGTCCGTGGGATTCTCCAGGCAAGAACACGGGAGTGGGGCGCCATGCCCTCCTCCAGGAAGCGCAGAGCATCACCTCAGGGACTAGGTTTCAACATAGGGGTTTTGTGGGGACATATGCAGACCATAACACCATACATTAGAATAGTAAATCACAAGTTTGTTTCTCTTTAAACTTTTAATTATTGCAAATACACATAACATACAACTTACCATCTAGGTGTTGCAAGAGGGCATCAGAGGGCAGACACACTGAAACCATACTCACAGAGAACTAGTCAATCTAATCACACTAGGACCACAGCCTTGTCTAACTCAGTGAAACCAAGCCATGCCTGTGGGGCAACCCAAGGCAGGTGGGTCATGGTGGAGAGGTCTGACAGAACGTGCTCCACTGGAGAAGGGAATGGCAAGCCACTTCAGTATTCTTGCCTTGAGAACCCCATGAACAGTATGAAAAGGCAAAATGATAGGATACTGAAAGAGGAACTCCCCAGGTGAGTAGGTGCCCAATATGCTACTGGAGATCAGTGGAGAAATAACTCCAGAAAGAATGAAGGGATGGAGCCAAAGCAAAAACAATACCTAGCTGTGGATGTGACTGGTGATAGAAGCAAGGTCTGATGCTGTAAAGAACAATATTGCATAGGAACCTGGAATGTCAGGTCCATGAATCAAGGCAAATTGGAAGTGGTCAAACAGGAGATGGCAAGAGTGAACGTTGACATTCTAGGAATCAGTGAACTAAAATGGACTGGAATGGGTGAATTTAACTCAGATGACCATTATATCTACTACTGCGGGCAGGAATCCCTCAGAAGAAATGGAGTAGCCATCCTGGTCAACAAAAGAGTCCAAAATGCAGTACTTGGATGCAATCTCAAAAACGACAGAATGATCTCTGTTTGTCTCCAAGGCAAACCATTCAATATGACAGTAATCCAAATCTATGCCCCAACTAGTAATGCTCAAGAAGCTGAAGTTAAATGGTTCTATGAAGACCTACAAGACCTTTTAGAACTAACACCCAAAAAAGATGTCCTTTTCATTCTAGGGGACTGGAATGCAAAAGTAGGAAGTCAAGAAACACCTGGAGTAACAGGCAAATTTGGCCTTGGAATGCGGAATGAAGCAGGGCAAAGACTAATACAGTTTTGCCAAGAAAATGCACTGGTCATAGCAAACACCCTCTTCCAACAACACAAGAGAAGACTCTACACATGGACATCACCAGATGGTCAACACTGAAATCAGATTGATTATATTCTTTGTAGTCAAAGATGGAGAAGCTCTATACAGTCAACAAAAGCAAGACCGGGAGCTCAGATCATGAAGTCCTTATTACCAAATTCAGACTTAAATTGAAGAAAGTAGGGAAAACCACTAGACCTTTCAGGTATGATCTAAATCAAATCCCTTATGATTATAC
>SJYX01016668.1:27597-62853 GCA_006410675.1 Oreotragus oreotragus
TTTGGAAGGAATGATGCTAAAGCTGAAATTCCAGTACTTTGGCCACCTCATGCGAAGAGTTGACTCATTGGAAAAGACTCTGATGCTGGGAGGGATTGGGGGCAGGAGGAGAAGGGGACAACAGAGAATGAAATGGCTGGATGACATCACTGACTCAGTGGACGTGAGTTTGAGTAAACTCTGGGAGATGTTGATGGACACGGAGGCCTGGCGAGCTCCAATTCATGGGGTTGCAAACAGTTGGACATGACTGAGCAACTGAACTGAGCTGAACTGAACTGATTACTACTAATAATAATAGTCATAATAATCTATAATGGAAAATAATCTGAAAAATAATATATGTGTATATCTATAACTGAATCACCTTGCTGTGTACCTGAAATATTGTAAGTCAACTATACTTCAATAAAATATATATATTAAAAAAAATACTGGATGAATGAAAGGGAGAAAGTCATTCAAAGACACAAATTCTCACTCATAACAGGATGGCTTTTGCCCTTCAGTTTTTTTCTGCATTATTTAAAAATTTTTTACTGGAGGATAATTGCTGTACAATGCTTTATTGATTTCTGCCATACAACAATGTGAATCAACCATAGTATATGAAAGGGAGAAAGTCATTCAAAGACACAAATTCTCACTCATAACAGGATGGCTTTTGCCCTTCAGTTTTTTTCTGCATTATTTAAAAATTTTTTACTGGAGGATAATTGCTGTACAATGCTTTATTGATTTCTGCCATACAACAATGTGAATCAACCATAGTATACCTATATCCACTCCATCTTAAACCTCCCTCCCACCTCCCATCCCATCCTTAATTGAATTGACTCCACCCGAACAATTGTTCTTGTCAGCACTTTGTTATCTGTCCACTTGACTTTTGCTCCGGTTCCTTTTAATGCTACAAAACATTTCATTAAAATTTTAACTTATCCTCATTGGTTATTGCCCAGGAAAGAAAATTTTTAAAATGTATGCTCAAGTTAAAAAAAAGAAAAAAAAGGAAAAAAGAAAAAAAATAAAATAAAATGTATGCTCAGATGCTCAGTTATTCATCACATTTGCTGATTAATGAATTGAGACATATGATAAGTTTATGGTAGTAAATAAGAATGTGTGGTAAGAGTCTCACAAGGCAGTGAAAACAGGTAGCATCACACTATAGAATGGAATGTTTACCAGACATTTAAGAAACATGTGTTGGTTATTGTAAAAGCAAAAAAAAAANTTTGGCTACCTCATGCGAAGAGTTGACTCATTGGAAAAGACTCTGATGCTGGGAGGGATTGGGGGCAGGAGGAGAAGGGGACGACCGAGGATGAGATGGCTGGATGGCATCACGGACTCGATGGACGTGAGTCTGAGTGAACTCCGGGAGATGGTGATGGACAGGGAGGCCTGGCGTGCTGCGATTCATGGGGTCGCAAAGAGTCGGATACGACTGAGCGACTGAACTGAACTGAACTGAAGCAGCTTAGCACACACACACACAAGGCAGGGAGCACACATCTGAAATGGAGGGACAGAGGTAAGTAGGCAATTTGCTTTAGGAGTCAAGGTGCTGCTGAAATACTCAAGAGGAGATGTTGAAGTGGGGGGTGGTAATTTGAGTCTGGAGCTCAGAGAAGTTTGGTTAAATTAGATCACATTATAAAATGCTTAACTCAGCATCTGTTCGTAAGTGCTGGCCAATGTTTATTATTTTCCAACAATATTGTTAATGTGATAGAAAGTGACATGATAGAATGTATAAGATTAAATGTGTTAACACATTTTAAAGTACTTAAAACAATGTCTAGTATATAGAGAGAGCTTAATAAAAATTAAGGAAGAAATAAAAGACCTTATCTCTGAAAACACTTTTCCTGGGTTTTTTATTAAATGTATTTACTTTAATTGGAGGATAGTTACTATGCAATATTGTGAATGCTTTGCCATGCGTCAGTATGAATCAGCCTTAGGTATACAGGTGCTCCCTCCCTCTTGAACCTCCCTCCCACCTTCCTCCCCTCCTCGTCCCTCCAGATTGTCACGGAGTGCCGGCCTCGAGTGCCCTGCGTCACACAGCAAACTTGCACTGGTCATGTATCCTACATGCAGTAATGTGTATGTTTCAGTGCTATCCTCTCAAATCATCCTTCCCCCACTGAGTCCAAAAGTCTGCTCTTTGCGTCTGTGTCTCTTTCGTATACCCTGGGGAAACCAGAATTGAAAGCGCTTCTGATTTCTGTGTATCAGTCAGTATATGGGATTACGATGTGCTCAAAGTCTGACCCAGGGTTTTAGAATTTCACAGAAAAGGAATGGGTATCCTCACCTATTACTTTGAAAACCTGACTTCACTTTTCAGAAATGTCACATTTCTGAAAACGGCCCTTCACCCTGTTGTCAGTGAAAGCACTGAACAGAGACAAGCGACCTGTTCTAATTCTTGGTCCCAACTTCCCTACTTGTGTGACCTCCCTTGGGCTTCCTGAAGGGACTGTATCAAATGACCCCTCTCCATTTTAAGATTTCAGAGCTGATGTCTAAACCTCTTTGCAAAAGACAGCTTCTCACCCCTGGAATGAGAAGCCCACAGGAGGGTCACAGAGAGGCTGGAGTCCAGCAGAAAGCCTGACCTGCATGCTCTGTTACTACATCTGAAGCTGGACGGTCACACAGAGCAGGCATGATCGTCGAATTCACAGGAGTCTTGGAAGCCTCGCTCAGTATTTCCATTTAAGTCAGAGGTCAGTGATTTCCACACTTTCTGCCTCTGAGACATGGGAAGATGAGAAATACAGAAGCAACAGGGTTTGGGACACCGGTGCCTGGAGGCAAATTCATTTAGGGAGCAAGGAAGCAGGCCTACTGAGTTTGGGTTTCTAAACCCTTGGGACCCTTCAGCCCTGAGAAACAGAGGAGAAAGCTGAGTAAACTGATGAATGCGTATTCCACCATAAAACCCCTGCTAAGAGGAAGCACACACTTAGAAAGATGCTTGGGGGCATGTATAGCTCAGAGCAAGTACTGTGTTTCAGAGAAAAGCTATAGGTCACAGAACTTAGGAGGGAGGAAAAGTCTGTTTGGGGAAGTGTGAGTGTTAGTTGCTCAGTTACGTCTGACTCTTTGTGACCCCGTGGACTGTAGTCCACCAGGCTCCTC
The DNA here is from genome assembly GCA_006410675.1 of Oreotragus oreotragus. NCBI lineage: Eukaryota > Metazoa > Chordata > Mammalia > Artiodactyla > Bovidae > Oreotragus > Oreotragus oreotragus. Next base: position 30,754 of record SJYX01016668.1, read on the forward strand.
TGTCCATGGGATTCTCCAGGCAAGNAGTACTGTGTTTCAGAGAAAAGCTATAGGTCACAGAACTTAGGAGGGAGGAAAAGTCTGTTTGGGGAAGTGTGAGTGTTAGTTGCTCAGTTACGTCTGACTCTTTGTGACCCCGTGGACTGTAGTCCACCAGGCTCCTCTGTCCATGGGATTCTCCAGGCAAGAACACTGGAGAGGGTTGCCCTTCCCTTCTCCAGGAGATTTTCCCAATCTAGGGATCGAACCCAGGTCTTCCACACTGCAGGCAGATTCTTTACTGTCTGAGCCACTAGAAAAGCCCTTCCCTGTTTGGGGAGGAGATGAGTATAAACTCCAGCTCTGGGACTACCCTGGTGGTCCAGGGGCTAAAACTCCTACACTCACAATTCAGGAGGCCTGGGTTTGATCCCTGGTCAGAAAACTAGATCCCACATGCTACACCCAAGACCCAGTGCAGCCAAATAAATAATTATATAAAATAAATATTAATTTTTTAAAATTAGATAGAAATTAAACCCCAGCTCTGCCACCAACTCTGCAGCCATAGACAAGTCACTTTCTGAGCCTTAATTCCCTCATCTTTAAAATCTTCATTTCTTCCCTGACTTGCCTCATGGGATTGTCATAAAAATAGTACATTGAAGAGAGCAAAGCACAGTACCTAGGACATAGTAAGGACTAATTTTTCAACATGCCTACTAGATTCTCTCCAAAGCAGACTTAAGCTAGGTTTTGTCCCATTGCATGCAGCAAGAATGTTCACCATGCAAGGAACTCATCAGGGAGAAGGTAGGACATGTTCTCCTCATGGTCCTCATTCCCCTGAAGTGACCCTTTCCTGGAATCAATTATGGGATCAATTATGGAAAAGAAGTAAAGCAAGGAGGCAGAGAGAGGCAGGCTCTGAACCAGTAAACACTCAACCCAGGGAAACTCGAAATATCTGAGCTCAGTGGAAAGTTTCTTTGTGTGCTCTGCCTGTGCTTTCAACCAAGTTGTTGTTCAGTTGCTCAGTCATGTCCAGCTCTTTGCAACCCCATGGACTGAGGCACGCCAGGCTTCCCTGTCCTTCACTGTCTCCCGGAGTTTGCTCAAACTTATGTCCATTGAGTCAGTGATATCATCCAATCATCTCATCCTCTGTTGGCCCCTTCTCCTCCTCCCAAGCAGGGTCCCAGAAATGTTTTCTGGATCATGGGTCTTTTGGAATGCATCTGTAAGAAACTTGTTGCTACACACAGAGCTAGTCTGAGAGGGTGCCAGATCACAGAATCTGACCAGGGCCCCAAGAGGTCCAGGAAAACATATCTGATCGATAAACAATGATTTTGTCAATTGCATATAATCTTTGAAGACAATTTCTGCCATTGATACACAGAAGGAAAAAAAAAGTTGTTTTCAGAGACATCATTTTAAAAATTTTCTCCTTAACCTTGACTAAGCTCTTGCTACATGTAGGGTATTATTTTAAGTACTTTAAAAGTGTTATATATTTATCAAGTACATTGAATCATGTTTCCATAACCACACTCCCTTGTCCACTCTATTAGAGTAAAAGGGTAGAATATTTCCCTTTCTGACAGAGAGCACGATCAAGCTCCCTGTATTTCCTGTGCCAACCTCACAGCTGTGAGAGTGGCTTAGGGAAAGATCCAGAGAGCTCCATGAGCTTCTGTCAGGACCCCTGCCCCAGCACCCCATAGCTAATCTCATGGCCCATAAGGTCAGCTTGCAAAAACGCAAAACCACTTACTACCATACCCTGTGCCCAGATGACCCTCACCCCTGCAGCCTGGCCCAGTGCCCTCTGCAGCAGCTGCCGCTCGTCAGAAAAATGCCACTTCATCTTCAGCTCATCCTGAACTTTACTCTCCCTTTCTTGATTTTACTCAGTGGATTTCATCCCTGGCTGCACATTAGAATTGCCTGCAAAGCATGCGTTTTCATTTTTAATTTAAAAACCCCGTAGTCTCTTCTCAAATAATTAAATCAGAATTGGTGCAGGGTAAGGTGGGATGGCGGGGAAGGCAACGGCACCCCACCCCAGTACTCTTGCCTGGAAAATCCAATGGACGGAGGAGCCTGGTGGGCTGCAGTCCATGGGGTAGCTAACAGTCGGACAGACTGAGCGACTTCACTTTCACTTTTCTCTTTCATGCATTGGAGAAGGAAATGGCAACCCACTCCAGTGTTCTTGCCTGGAGAATCCCAGGGACGGGGGAGCCTGGTGGGCTGCCGTCTGTGGGGTCACACAGAGTCGGACACGACTGAAGTGACTTAGCAGCAGCAGCAGCAGCAAGGTGGGATGGAATTAAGACTTTTTTAAGGTCAAACAGAAAGAGGATTATTAACAAGTTTTAGGTAGTGTATAGGGCCTCTAGGAGAGTAACGTGATATTACTTACATGTGGAAATTAAAAACAAAAAATGATACAAATGTGTGTGTGTGTACACGCACGCACCCAGTTGCTATGCTCAGTCAGGCCCAACTCTTCGCTACCCTTTGGACTATAGCCCTCCAGGCTCCTCTGTCCATGGAATTTTCCAGGCAACAATACTGGAATGCCTTGTCATTTCCTCTTCCAAGGGTTCTTCCCAACCCAGGGATTAAAACTGTGTCTCCTTCGTCTCCTGTATTGCAGGCAGATTCTTTACCACTGAGCCTGCAGGGAAGCCATAGATAGATAGATAAGTTTACATAAAACGCAATCACTTTGCAGCTCACCAGAAACTAACACAATACTGTAAATCAACTACACTTTAATTTTTTAAAAACGGTCTCCCCCCCAAAAAAATTCATATTCTCTTCCCAAATATTTAAGCCAGAATCAGGGGAGGATGGAGACAAGGCCTTTATTTTAAGATCAAACAGGAAGGGGCTTATTAACAAATATTAGGCTATGTACAGGGTCTTGAAAACAGAGAGAACTCCAGCTGGGTCAGCAGGGAGGCCAGAACAAAGCTTAACCCTCCTTCCTGGGGGCTGCCCGGGGTAGAGGGAGGTCTCCACTGCCACTTTCACCAGAATCAGAGTCTGTTCACCACACACTCCCCTGTGTGGTCCTCATTGCCAGAAGCAAGTTTTGGTTTTGTTTCTGATAACTAACACACAGTAAAATTTACTTTTTGACTTTTTGTTTATTTTTTTATTTTTGGCTGTGCTGGGTCTTCACTGCTGGGCAGGCTTTCTCTAGTTGCAGCAAGCAGAGCATGGGCTTCCCATCGCATTATGTTCCTCCTAGTGCAGAGAACGGGCTCTAGGACACGCAGGCTTCAATAGTCACAGTTGCTGGACTTTTAAGCACAGGTTCAACAGTTGTGGCACACAGGCTTAGTTGCTCCACAGTATGTGGGATCGTCGCAGACCAGGGACTGAACTCATGTCTCCTGCATTGGCAGTCAAATTCTTTAACACTGAGCCACCAGGGAAGCCCCAACGTTTACTTTTTTAAAATTATGTACGATTATGTGTTTTAACACACATAACTGAACAGCTCCATCACCCTGAATGACTCAGGTACCCCTCTCTAGTTAAACCCTCCTCCCATGGCCAGTCATCAGTTTCCCATCACTGTAAATTTGCCTTTGGGGCAGGGGCAATGTGATGTAAGTGAAATAATACAGTTTGTAACCTCTTCAGACTGGATTCTTTCACTCAGCATAAGACCCTTGAAATCAATCCAAGTTACTGTATTTACACTTTGTTCCTTTTCATTGTTGAATCAAGTTCCATTGTACAGATGGACCAATTTATTTACCTGTTGAAGAGATATTTAAATTGTTTCTGGTCTTCAGGCACCAGTAACGGAACTGCTATGTCTAGGTTTCGCTGTGAACATAAATTTTCTTTCTCCTGGGTCAATACCTTGGAGAGGGATTGCTAGGTCTGATGGGAAACAAACTGTTTTTTCCAAAGAGGCCATCCAGTCTCCCCAGTTTCTGTTGCTCCATATCCTTGCCAGAATTTGGTATTGCCTTTATATTTCATCTTAGCCATTTTCATAGGTGTGTGGTTATTTTTTTGATTTTTGTTTTTGATGTTTTGGCCACACCACGCTGCATGTGTTATCTTCCCTGACCAGGGTTTGAACCCAGGCACCATATGTTGGAATTGTGAAGTCTTAACCTCTGGACCACAGGGAAGTCTCTGTATCTTTCATTTTTTAATTTGTATTATAGTTTCTTTACTGTAGTTGCATCTTACCGTGGGATTTTTTTATATGCATTTCTCATTGGTATTTTTTTAATGTCTCCACGTGACTCTAATAGGTAGCTAGAGTTGCAAACCATTGAAAAAACTAAAGCGTAGCGGTCCAATGAGGCCAAGCCTCTGCTGCTAAGTCTATGAAAGTACCTACATATTTGTGCCGTGTTCCTACCTGTTTCAGGGGGTAAGCCTCCTTGTTCTCACCAACAGTTCTACCTGGGTTCTGTTTCCACGTTCTCTTCCCAGGCCAGTAGAACTGGTTGTGGAACTGTTCATTTTCTTTCATCATTTTTCCTTCCCCTGGGTATTATTGTCAACACCATACAATATACTGTAGTAAAGGAAAAAAATTTCTTTAGCCTACATCCTTCTCTGGCAATCACCATTTCTCTGCCCCTCCTTCAATTATTAAAAAAAGCTATGTAGTTCAGTATCTCCACTTCCTTCCCCCACTCCAGCTTTTCACCCTCCCATCTTCTGTTATATTTACTTCGATCAGATTTTCACCTCCATCAGTCCATGAAAATTGTCCTTACAAGTTCACTAATTGCCTTCACACATCAAATCCAAGGTTTAGACACTCTCAGTCCTTAACTTATTCAACTATAATCTGCAGACTTGACCACCACTTCGCCTTCTTAATTTTCCTTTGACCTAGCCTCACGGTTATTCTCCCATCTCAGTAGCTCCTTTGTCTCAAATGCCTGGCTGGTTCCTCCACATCTTTCTGATTCTACAACTTGGAGTGTCCTGGGCTTGGTCCTCAGATAGCTTCTCTTTATATTCACTTCCTGGATGATCTTACTCTATCCCATAGCCCCAGATACCATCTACATAGTAAGTGACTTTCAACTTTCTATCTCTGGTCTAGACCTCCCCACTAAATCCAGAGTCCTATAGCAAACTTTCCACTTGGCCTTTGCATTTGCAATTCTAATAGGCATCGAAAACTGCATGTGCATAACTGAATAATTTCCAGATTATCTGTTACCCATCTGATCTCCCTCATTTCAGAAAACAACAACTCCATTCTTCCAGCAGTTCAGGCTAAAAACCTTGAAATTATGCTTGATTTCTCTTTCTCTCAGATGCTACATCCACTCAACCAGCAAATCTTGTTGGCTATTTCTTTGAATATATCCAGAAAGCAAATAATGCCTTCAATTCCTTCTGCTGCATCCTAGTACAAGTCACAATCAGCTCTCACTGAATTATTGCAATACCCTATAAATGTCTCCCTGCTCCCACCTTCCACCATCAGTTTATTCTGCATACAGCTCAAGAGTAAACATTCAAAATGTTCAAACAAAATTAATCAAGAGATATCACTCCATTTAACCAGCTGCAGTGCTTCTCCCACCTCATTGTGAAAGTAAATTGAAAGATTCTGTGCTGATATTTCCAGAATCTTTCCCTGGCTGCCTTGCTGACCTCATTTTTTATTTCTTTTAATTTTAATGAAATATAGTTGATTTATAATGCTGCATTTAATTTCTGCTATACAGCAAAGTGACTCAGTTACCCACATATGTACATTGTTTTCCATGTTCTTTTCCATTATGATTTATCATAGGATATTGAATATAGTTCCTGTGCTATACAGTGGGACCTTGTTGTTTATCCATCCCATGTATAATAGTTTGTATCTGCTAATCTCATTCCCACTCCATCGCTCCCTCACCCCTTGCTTTGGAAACCACAAGTCTGTTTTCTATTGTCTATGAGTTTTTGTGCCGTGTTCCTACCTGTTTCAGGGGGTAAGCCTCCTTGTTCTCACCAACAGTTCTACCTGGGTTCTGTTTCCACGTTCTCTTCCCAGGCCAGTAGAACTGGTTGTGGAACTGTTCATTTTCTTTCATCATTTTTCCTTCCCCTGGGTATTATTGTCAACACCATACAATATACTGTAGTAAAGGAAAAAAATTTCTTTAGCCTACATCCTTCTCTGGCAATCACCATTTCTCTGCCCCTCCTTCAATTATTAAAAAAAGCTATGTAGTTCAGTATCTCCACTTCCTTCCCCCACTCCAGCTTTTCACCCTCCCATCTTCTGTTATATTTACTTCGATCAGATTTTCACCTCCATCAGTCCATGAAAATTGTCCTTACAAGTTCACTAATTGCCTTCACACATCAAATCCAAGGTTTAGACACTCTCAGTCCTTAACTTATTCAACTATAATCTGCAGACTTGACCACCACTTCGCCTTCTTAATTTTCCTTTGACCTAGCCTCACGGTTATCCTCCCATCTCAGTAGCTCCTTTGTCTCAAATGCCTGGCTGGTTCCTCCACATCTTTCTGATTCTACAACTTGGAGTGTCCTGGGCTTGGTCCTCAGATAGCTTCTCTTTATATTCACTTCCTGGATGATCTTACTCTATCCCATAGCCCCAGATACCATCTACATAGTAAGTGACTTTCAACTTTCTATCTCTGGTCTAGACCTCCCCACTAAATCCAGAGTCCTATAGCAAACTTTCCACTTGGCCTTTGCATTTGCAATTCTAATAGGCATCGAAAACTGCATGTGCATAACTGAATAATTTCCAGATTATCTGTTACCCATCTGATCTCCCTCATTTCAGAAAACAACAACTCCATTCTTCCAGCAGTTCAGGCTAAAAACCTTGAAATTATGCTTGATTTCTCTTTCTCTCAGATGCTACATCCACTCAACCAGCAAATCTTGTTGGCTATTTCTTTGAATATATCCAGAAAGCAAATAATGCCTTCAATTCCTTCTGCTGCATCCTAGTACAAGTCACAATCAGCTCTCACTGAATTATTGCAATACCCTATAAATGTCTCCCTGCTCCCACCTTCCACCATCAGTTTATTCTGCATACAGCTCAAGAGTAAACATTCAAAATGTTCAAACAAAATTAATCAAGAGATATCACTCCATTTAACCAGCTGCAGTGCTTCTCCCACCTCATTGTGAAAGTAAATTGAAAGATTCTGTGCTGATATTTCCAGAATCTTTCCCTGGCTGCCTTGTTGACCTCATTTTTTATTTCTTTTAATTTTAATGAAATATAGTTGATTTATAATGCTGCATTTAATTTCTGCTATACAGCAAAGTGACTCAGTTACCCACATATGTACATTGTTTTCCATGTTCTTTTCCATTATGATTTATCATAGGATATTGAATATAGTTCCTGTGCTATACAGTGGGACCTTGTTGTTTATCCATCCCATGTATAATAGTTTGTATCTGCTAATCTCATTCCCACTCCATCGCTCCCTCACCCCTTGCTTTGGAAACCACAAGTCTGTTTTCTATTGTCTATGAGTCTATTTCTGTTTGATAGATATTCTCATTTGTGTCATATTTTAGATTCCACATGTAAGTGATATCATATGGCATTTGTCTTTGTCTTTCTAACCAAACTTCACTTAATATGATAATATCTAAGTCCATTCATATTGCTCCAAATGGCATTATTTCATTCTTTTTATGGCTGAGTAATATTCCATTGTATATATATTACATCATATTTATTCATTCATCTGCCTTCTGACCTCATTTCTACCCCTCATCCACCTTGTGCTCATCCTGCTTCAAGCATGTATGCTAAGTTGCTTCAGTCCTGTCTAACTCTTTGAAACCTATGGACCACAGCCCTCCACGCTCCTGTGTCCAGGGGGATTCTCCAGGCAAGAATACTGGAGTGGGCCGCCATGCCCTTATATCTCCTGTATTGGCAGGCAGGTTCTTCACCACTAGTGCCACCTAGGAGGCCCTTCTCCACTCATAAGTATTTACTATGGCTGGTGGCTTCCAACAGACAGAACTGCAGTTGTGTTCTCAGTGGAATGATTTGGGAGAACAGACATGAGAGAGTAATCATTGGTGGTTTGGAGCAAGCTTCCACTTTGGAGCCCTTCTCCTTGCTCTTCCCTCTGCCCTGATACCTCTGAACATCTGCCTGATTCTTCCCTCCCTTTATTCCAGTCTCTGCTGGAGGCTGTCTCGCCCACTCTCTAAAACAAGATTTCTCCCTTGTCACTCTGACTCTGCTTAATTTTTCTTCAAGGCACATATCACAAGATCACCTAGAATTAACTCATTTATTTATCATAGGTCCCGCCTCCACTTCCCCCTGGAACATGAGCTTCGTGTGTCAGGATCTTTCTACTGAACTCCTTGCTGTATTCATGTGTCTGCAACAGTGCCTACAGCACATTGAAGCGGTTCACTAGGGGTTGGGTGAGTAAGTAAATGAATCTTTAACCATTAGTGACATTTTTTCTTTCTAAAGCTTCCCTTAATATCTTTTGAGCTGGGTTTCCTCTGGATCATGACTCCTGGAGGGCCCCAGTACAACATGTTTTGTTTGTTTCTTTTCCTAACCACATTTCCTAGCGATGACTCTGAGACTCTGAAGGCCTCTGGTGATGTCCTGCTCTAAATCAGTTTATAATAGTATCACACACTATTTGGAAATGTCATATGAGTGGAAATTAACCACAAATGGAGTGTCCTGGGACAAGGGTTCACATACACGATCTACATATAAATATTCACACATGCTCTCTTGCGTGCATGCGTAATTACACACACATAAACAACCTGGCTTCTTCGGTATATTTTCTCACCAAGTCGAAAATGTGTTCTGTTTATCCTCTGGAACATGTCTTTTAGCTTTTAAAATGTTTTACACAAAAACCAAGAAGTTCAATTCCATAGAGTTCCTTACAAAAACTAATTGTCAGCCTCAGTCTCTAAAACTAACTCATTCAAAATGTAGAAATGACTAAGCACAAAGTAAAACAGAATAAGACCCAAAATTTGTGCATTTGTATAACAAATCTGCACTTTTAGGATATAACTTGATAAAATGTTAATTACCTTGATTTTTGAAATTTTCAAAGTTCTAAGATGGTATCATAAGAAGCTAAAAGTTAGCTGCCTGCAAAAACATGGTGTGTAGGTAACAATGCCATCACTCAACTGATGCTCATTTTGACATATTCCTACACGGAGTTAAATTTTATAAATTAAGTACATCTTGGAACTTCACATTTACACCATCACTCAGCAAACTTATTCTAGATATAATTACAGTCGTGTCTACAGTATTTACGTTTTAGAAGAATGAAGGTAAAAGTAAATTTGCCTGAATATTTGGACCTTTCTCTTGTTTGAGGGTTTTTTTTTCTTTTTTTATTCCTCTTTTGCTAAATTGTTCAAGTATCCTTAATCAAGACTGAAGCCTTTCCAATAGGCTTATTTCTACCTGCATCCACTCAATAAATATTTATTGAAGACCTACTATGTACCTGTTCTAGGAGTTTGGGATATATCAGAGAACATAATCAGATGAGATCTCTGGCCCATGGAATTTGTTTTTTATTAAGCAGAGATACATAATAAAATGTATACATTTTCTCCTATTGCATAAGAAATACCTCAAATTAGCAGCTTAAACCAAGCACATTTACTCTCAGCTTCTGTATCTCAAGAGTCAGTGCATAGTCTTTGTTTTCTAGGAGTTTCAATGTAGCTACAGAAAAGAAACATGTGAAAAGATTACTAATGATTTGAGACAGTAGATACTGAAATCATCAACTGAAGAAACACCCCCCAAAAAAAAACCACTTAAAAAATAGTTATGTCAACTTAAGATCATTTAATTTTAGTAGGGACAAAGAGATCATCTCCATTTTCTAGGAGTTCCATTAATTATCCAATATCCATTGGACTTCCCTGATTTCTTCAATATCCCTCTTATTTTCTTTCTCTCTTTTTTGTTGTATAAAAAAACAACAAAAGAAAAGCTATTGGATTTTATTTGTTAGCTATTGGATTTGACATTTTAATATTCATTCTAACTGAATAATAATTTGTGATGGTTTCTGCCATACATCAAAATAGAAGGAATTTATAAGATCTGAAGGATATGAGTATCAGAACTGAACTGTTCACCAGGTGATCAAGCATAATCAATGAAATTAGGAAACATCAATAGACAGTTCATTAGGAAATTTCAAAATGTCAAGTATAAAAATAATCTCTTTGATCTTCTAAAGCAGAAGTAGGCAAACTACAACTCATGTTTTGAGTCTGGACTGCCATTTGTTTTTGTAAATACAGTTTTATTGGAAAATAAAAAAGAAAGGTCATCTCCATAATTTCAACATACTTCCTTGGGCCCTGACTGGAATCAGTCTTGACACAGCAACCTGAAAGGACTCATATTTCTGGTGATGACTCTTAGTCATGGGGGAAAAGTTGAGTGTGTTCCATGTAGTCTATACAAAAGACTGAAAATATGAGATATTTTAAACTGATTTCTATCCAAACCAGGCAGCTCAGTGGTAAAAGAATCCATCTGCCAATCTAGGAGTTGCAAGAGATATGGGTTCGATCCCTGGGTCAGGAAGATCACCCTGGAGTAAGAATTGCAACCCACTCTGGTATTCTTCAGAGAAGGCAATGGCACCCCACTCCAGTACTCTTACCTGGAAAATCCCTTGGACGGAGGTGCCTGGTGGGCTGCCATCCATGGGGTCGCAAAGAGTCAGACACAACTGAGTGATTTCACTTTCACTTTTCACTTTCATGCATTGGCAAAGGAAATGGCAACCCACTCCAGTGTTCTTGCCCGGAGAATCCCAGGGATGGTGGAGCCTGGTGGGCTACCGTCTATGGGGTCGCACAGAGTTGGACACAACTGAAGTGACTTAGCAGCAGCAGCTGGTATTCTTGCCTGGAGAATCCCATGGACAGAGGAGCCTGGCAGGCTACAGTCCGTAGCGTGACAGAGCTGGACATGACTGAGCACACAGGCATGCATACATACATCCAAAACAGGTAGAATGTGTTCATATTTTGGTGTTTAAAAGCATAGATCCTCAGATATTAAAATAAAATTAGGCCTTCAGAAATGGTTAATTTCCAGAGGAGAAAGATAAATTAGGAGGTTGGGATTAACAGACACATACTACTACATGTATAAAAAAGATAAGCAACAAAGACTTACTGTATAGTACAGGGAACTAGACTCAGTATCTTATAATAATCTGTAAGGAAAAAGAATCTGAAAAAATGCATACATAAAGAGTATATATATTTATATGTATACATAATAAAAAGATATATAAATTTATATATGTGTATATATATGTATGTATATATATATATATATAAACTGAATCAATTTGCTATACACCTGAAACTAATACAGCATTGTAAATCAGGTATACTTCTATTAAAAAATGCTTAAATTAAAAGAAAAAGAAATGGCTAATTTCCTAAGATTCTTTGGAAATATTAAATACTTAAGTACTAAGTATGGCTCAGACAGTAAAGAATCTGCCTGCAATGTAGGAGACCTGTGTTCAATCCCTGGGTTGGAAAGATCCCCTGGAAAAGAGAATGGCAACCCACTACAGTATTCTTGTCTGGAGCATTCCATGGACAGAGGAACCTGGTTGGCTACAGTCCGTGGGGGTCACAAAGAGTCCGACACAACTGAGTGACTAACACTTTCACTTTCACTTTTCTTCACTGCAATTGGGAAGGAAATGTCCGGAAATGGTCCTTGGAGAAATGAATAGTGGGGAGTTTCCTTCAGTCCAAGTAATCCTGATCAAGTTTAGCCTGTAACCTCTCTCTCCCAATTTCTGACTGACAAGTGTAGGTTCAAGGCACTACTTCCTCTTTTCTCTTTTTTTTTTTTTTTTTTTTGTCCATAAGACTTGGCAGCATGATTCATGCAATTACTTCCCCCTCCTACTATGCCTTAGAAAAGGTCTTCTAGATGAGAAAAAATGCTTCCTACAGCAATTTAGTGACAGGCCAGAATTAGCTTATTGACTTGCAAAACTTTCCCCTTCCCTTTTCATTCCATATTTTTATTCTAAAATGGGAAGAGATGGGTGGAATTTATGTGAGCATTTATATTCTGCTCCATATCCACCCCCAGCTGTTTTCCTTCCTCATGACTTAAAGAATGGGCTCGTTCACAGTGATACAGTTATGAGTGGCAACTTTAATTAGGATTCTAATAGTTTCCTTTTTAATGCAGAAGTGAATAATGATCATGAGTTAGATTATGAAAGAGATAAAGATATATTATTAGTAAAATAAATGGTGGGAACTTCCCTGGTGGTCCAGCGGCAACTAAAGATCTCACTCGCCACAACAAAGATCAAAGATCCTGCATGCCAAAAGTAAGAGCCAGCACAGCCAAAATAAATAAATTTTTAAAAAAGGAATGGATGTTCACCAACAGGTGAATGGATAAAGATGTGGTATATATAACAATGGAATATTACTCAGCCATAAAAAGAATGAAATAATGCCATTTGCAGCAACATGGATAGACCAAGAGATTATCATACTAAGTGGAGAAAGTCAGCTAGAGAAAGACAGATACTATTTAATATCACTTGTATGTGGAACTTTAAATAATAATACAAATGAATTTACTTACAAAACAATAATTGACTCACAAATATAAAAAACAGACTTGTGGCTGCCAAGAGGGAAAGATGGGGGAAGCAATAGATTAAGAGTTTGGGATTAAAATATACATATTGTGCATATGTGCTAAGTCGCTTCAGTTGTGTCTGACTCTTTGCCACCCTATGGGCTGTAGCCCACCAGGCTCCTCTGTCCATGGGGTTCTCCAGGCAAGAATACTGGAGTGGGTTGCCATGCCCTCCTCAGGGGATCTTCCTGATCCAAGGTTCCAACCCACATCTCTATATCTCCTGCATTAACAGGTAGGTTCTTTACTACTAGCACTATCTGGGAAGCCCAAAATATACATATTACCACATAAAATAGATAGCCAAGAAGGACCTACTATGTAGCAGAAGAAACTATATTTAATATCCTATAATGGAAAATAATTTTTAAAAGAATATATATATATATACAATTTCTTGGGAGAAAAACTATGACTAACCTAGACAGCATATTAAAAAGCAGAGACATTACTTTGCCAACAAGGGTCCATCTAGTCAAAGCTATGGTTTTTCCAGTAGTCATGTATGGATGTGAGACTTGGACTATAAAAAAAGCTGAGCACCAGGGAATTGATGGGTTTGAACTGTGGTGTTGGAGAAGACTCTTGAGAGTCCCTTGCCCTGCAAGGAGATCCAACCTGTCAATTCTAAAGGAAATCAGTCCTGAATATTCATTGGAAGGACTGATGCTGAAGCTGAAACTTCAATTCTTTGGCCACCTGATGTGAAGAACTGACTCATTGGGAAAGACCCTGATGCCGGGAAAGATTGAAGGCAGCAGGAGAAGGGGATGACAGAGGATGAGATGGGTGGATGGCATCACTGACTCAATGCATGAGTTTGAGCAAGCTCCGGGAGTTGGTGTTGGACAGCGAAACCTGGAATGCTGCAGTCCATGGGTCGCAGAGTCAGACATCACTGAGCGACTGAACTGATGTATAACTGAATCACTTTGCAGTACACCTGAGATTAACACAACATTGTAAATCAACTATATTTCAAAAAACAATCTTAAAAGACATAATGTCCCCCCAGTAAACAATATTCAACAATGAAAAGAAATGTTGGAGCTCAGAAATATCACTCTGTGGTTAAGGGACAGTCACCTAAACTCAGTGAGGCTCAGGTTCCTCACCCATAAATATTTTACAATCTTACTTTGAGGGGGAAGTGAACAAGACTTTGTAAGAATTCTTAATTACAAGAATTACTTGAGTTTCTTATTTTAAAAAATTGTGGTTATCCAGATTCCTGTTCTTTTCAGAGAATTATGTAATTCTTATCATGAGATAAGTTTGGGAAACAGTGAGATAACAGAAGTAGAAATACTTATGAGCTGCAGAAAATAAAAGAAATGGAAGATTGCTTTTCTGTTAGTACCTTACAGCTGTACCAAAAAAAAAATCCTTTTAAAATTATTTTGTTACTTATTACTTTTAAATTATTTGTCTTCATCTTCTTGGAGCAGAGATTGGTTTGCTATAGCTAATGTGGTTTGAGACCTGGTTCCTAATCTCAACCCTACCACTAATTAGTTGAGTAAATTGAGGTGACTTGTTTCTTTCCTTTGGGGCTCATATTTTTATCTGCAAAGTGATGTGATGTAAATTGTATGGAAATAAAAATCACTTTTAAAAAAATGATGACACTCCTATATTCATTATGGATAACCAATAAGGGCAAATTGTATAGCACATGGAGCTCTACTCAAAGTTATTTGCCAGCCTAGATGGAGGGGTGTCTGAGGGAGATATGTGTATGGCTGAGTTCCTTCCTGTTCAGCTGAAACTGCTGCAACGTTGTTAATCATCTATACCCTAATACTAAATAAAATGTTTAAAGCTTGAAAAAAAAGTAACTGGATGTTTTCCATGACTGTTATTCTACCTTTCTTTGATAATCTACTTTTCAGTTCCAAGTACCTAGTACTGTAAAGTATTTGATTATCTAAACCTCTCATTTGAGGAATTATTTTTAAGACTCTACATCATTATTGTAGAGAACAGAAAGGAACTAAAGACATCCAACAGTTTACTAGGGGAGAATAGAGCTGTATAAGTAATTATATGTGAAGTCACAAAAGGATTCTTTTTTTTTAACCACCATGACTATTAATTATCATGACTATTTATTTTTATTATTTTTTTTACTTAATGTATTTATTTTAATGGGAGGCTAATTACTTTACAATATTGTAGTGGGTTTTGCCACACATTGACATGAATCTGCCATGGGTGTACATGTATCCCCCATCCTGAACCCCACTTCCACTCCCTCCATATCCCATCCCTCAGGGTCATCCCAGTGCACCAGCCCTGAATGGCCCTGAACGCCATGCATCAAACCTGGACTGGCAATCTATTTCACAAATGGTAATATACATGTTTCAATGCTATTCTCTTAAATTATCCCACCCTCGCCTTCTCTCACCAAGTCCAACAGTCTGTTCTTTACATCTGTGTCTCTCTTGCTATCTCGCATATAGGGTCATCGTTACCATCTTTCTAAATTCCATATATATGCATTAATATACTGTATTGGTGNTGTTTCAATGCTATTCTCTTAAATTATCCCACCCTCGCCTTCTCTCACCAAGTCCAACAGTCTGTTCTTTACATCTGTGTCTCTCTTGCTATCTCGCATATAGGGTCATCGTTACCATCTTTCTAAATTCCATATATATGCATTAATATACTGTATTGGTGTTTTTCTTTCTGATTTACTTCACTCTGTATAATAGGCTTCAGTTTCATCCACCTCATTAGAGCTGATTCAAATGCATTCTTTTTAATAGCTGAGTAATAGTCCATTGTGTGTGTATACCACAACATTCTTATCCATTCATCTGCCGATGGAAATCTAGGTTGCTTCCATGTCCTGGCTATTGTAAACAGTGCTGCAATAAACACTGGAGTACACATGTCTCTTTCAATTCTGGTTTCCTCGGTGTGTATGCCCAGCAGTGGGATTGCTGGGTCATATGGCAGTTCTATTTCCTATTTTTTAAGGAATCTCCACACCGTCCTTTATAGTGGCTGTACCAGTTTACATTCCCACCAGCAGTGTAAGAGGGTTCCCTTTTCTTCACACCCTCTCCAGCATTTATTATTTGTAGACTTTTTGGTATCAGCCATTCTGATAGGTGTGAGATGGTACCACACGAGGACTCTTGATTAATAAAATTGAGAGATAGAAGTGAATGTGCCATGTACAAAATATTCAGCAAAAAGAGATCTCAGAGATGAAAAGAGCATGCTGTGGGCAAGAGCAGTCACAAAAAGCTTTATCAAAGCTTTCTTTTTCTTCTTTTTTAATTTTGTCTGATGAGGAACATTTTATTATTTTAGAGAGACTCAGGAATCAGAGGTTCAATCCCTGGGTTAGGAAGAGGAAGATCTTCTGGAGGAGGAAATGGCAACCCACTCCAGTATTCTTGCCTGGAGAATCATGGACAGAGTAGCCTGGCAGGCTAGAGTCCACGGGTGGCAAAAGTGGGACATGACTCACACACACACACACACACAGTCCTTCAGAGACTACCCTTGCACAGTCTTTGTGTGTCATCTGCATCATGTGTAGCATAAGTTTCTGTAAATGGAAGAACTGGATATGTACATGAAATTTTGAAAGATGTTTCCAAATTGTTCTCCCTTGAAGTTGCATCAGTGTTAGAGTGTGCTAGTTCCCTACACTTCAGAAGTTCCATTTATTAACAATTTTTGACCTTTGACATTTTGATAGATAAGAACAGAGTCTCATTGTTTCTTTTTCTTTTTTTTTTTTTTTGGTAATAAAGCTGATTTTGAAACTATTCTGAGATTTTTACTTCCTTGTGTTCTCCAATTCATGCCTATTGGTCATTTTTCTATTTGATTCAGTTCTTATTTAATCATAAACTCTTCATTATAAGAAATTAATTCATGTTGATGTATGGCAGAAACCAACACAATGTTGTAAAACAATTATCCCTCAATTAAAAGTAAATAAATTTTTTAGAAAAGAAATTAACTCTCTGTTCAACCACATGTCTTACAAATATCACAGCTGGTTATTTTTATCTTTTTCTTTAATGGTGATTTTGGTGATGCACAACTTTTAGTAAGTATAGTTATCAATATTTTTCTCTCATGGTCCTTGGGTTTTGGTTCTTATTTACAAATCCCTAACAAACAATCCCATTTTTTTCTTAGATGTCTATAGGCTTTTCCATGTTTACATTTATGAACTACCTGGGAAATAATTTAAGGTAAAAATTAATGTAGAGATTTATTTTTTCCAGATGGCTAGCTTGTTGCCCCTAAATCATTTATGGAATAATCCATCATTCAATGATTTGAAATGTCCTCTTTATCATATATTAAATTCATGCTTCTACTTGGTCATATTTTTGGAATATCTACTTTATTTTATTATTTTATTAATTAATCTGTAACTATACAACACATCATGATTCTTTTAATTATTTTATTTTATATTTTAATAACTAGTAGAATTTGTACCTCAATATTCTCAAAAAATTTTCTAGTTGTTCTCACATGTTTATTTTATATACTAAAATTTGGAAAAAACTAGCCTAACTTTTCAAAATAATTCCTTTACCAGGGTTATATTAATTATAAATTATTTAAGAGAGACCTTATCTCTTTACAATATTGAATCTTTCTACCCAAAACCAGGTTACATCTTTCCACTTATTCAAATCTTCTTTCAGTGGTTGGAGAGGAGAGAAATGGAGATTTAAGGCAGACAAGTGGTGATCCTGAAGAGCTGTGAAGCACTCTGGGAACCTGGGCAGATCTATTATTTGGAGTCCAAGGGAGAGGAAGTAAGACTAGGGGTTATAGAAGGAATCAGGCTGTTGAAGAGTCTTGAATACCAAGAATGTGCACTTTTTTCACTCTGGCAAAAGACTTGCTTCAGGAAGATTCTTTAGGGCTATCAGTGGTCCTCAGCCAGGGGTGATTTTGCCCCCAGGGGACACTAACAACTTCTGGAGCCATTTTTGTTTGTTTGTCCCAGAGGAAGGTGCTTCTGGCATCTAGTGAGTATTGGCCAAGGACGCTGCCCCATACCCTGCAAGGCACAGGAAGCCTCCACAACAACGAATGATCTGACCCCAAATATCAGTAGTGCCAAGGCTGAGAATCCTTTCATTAAAAGGATGAAAGGCAGAAAGGCTACAATCAGGGAAACAATTTAGGAGCCCAGTGAGGGCGCAGTGGACCCTGAGTGTGCCCTTGATGTAGCTCCAGTTGGCCTCCCCTCTCAGCATCAGCTATACAAAAGCAGAACAGAGTCAGTGAAGCCTGCGGGGTCCTGGCTTGGCTCTCATACCACTTCCTTGCAACGGAATCATTATTTAATGGTTTGCATACATCATACTGGGCTTCCCTCATAACTCAGCTGGTAAAGAACGCACCTGCAATGCAGGAGACCCCAGTTCGATTCCTAGGTCGGGAAGATCCCCTTGAGAAGGGATAGACTTCCCACTCCAGTATTCTTGGGCTTCCCTGGTGGCTCAGATGAGGAAGAATCTGCCTGCAATTCTGCGTTCAGTCCCAGAATTAGAAAGATCCCCTGGAGGAAGGCATGGCAACCCACTCCAGTCTTCTTGCCTGGAGAATCCCCATAGACAGAGGAGCCTGTCAAGCTACAGTCCATGGGGTCACAAAGAGTCCGACACAACTGAGCAGCTAGCATACACGTACAGCACAGCTTACATCATACTACATTTTAATTAAAACAAACACGCAGAAAGACCTCAATCCTGTCATCCAGAAAGCGTTTTGAGAAATTCTTCTGCAAAAATTTCTTTGAAAATTAAAGTTTGTTTCTAGTTTTAAGTGCTCAGGATTAGGGAAACCACATTGGGCTGATTTTAGAAACGCCACAATTCAAGTAAATACTGGTGGCTTTTCTTCTCTTGAGAAAAATGAATAGCACTTCCTTCCAAGGAACCACATCCTTGAAAACATTATACCTCCCACTTCTCCGAGTGGTCTCTATGCCTGGCCTCTAAAGCAACACTCAACATAATGCCTACAAATAGTAGGCACTTGATAAATAAAAGTAAGTGAATACATAATAAGGGGGAAATAAACATATAGGTGTTTATATGAGGGCTTCCCCAGTGGCTCAGACGGTAAAGAATTTGCCAATGCAGGAGACACTGGTTTGATCCTTGTCAGGAAGATTCCATGGAGAAGAAAATGGCAACCCACTCTAGTATTCTTGCATGGGAAATCCCATGGTCAGAGAAGCCTGGCAGGCTACAGTCCACGGGGTCGCAAAAGAGTCAGACACAGCTCAGCGATTAAACATTTTATTTGAAGTAACTGTAAAAATATGAGTAAATAACAGCAACATTTATTTCACACTTAATGTGTGCAAACACTCTGTATCATCTCATTGACTCCTCAAGATAATGGGGTGATGAGCTAGCTGTCATCATTACACATAAGGAAACAGAGCTCAGAGGTAAGTGGATTACCCATGGTCACCCAGCTAGTGAGTAAACAGCAGGGATTCAGGCAGTCCATCACAGAACCCATCATTTTAACCCATCATGTGAATGTTGCTTTCACTCTTTTTTACTAATAACACATTCCTACCCTCTATCTTATTTAATCCTCACATTGACCTTGGGGTATGAGTATATAAGATCCCATTCTGTAGTCATGGAATTTGAGGCTTGGAAATGGGGGCCCCATGTCTAGTCGGTCACAGAGCTGGATCTAGAGCCCCATCCTTCTTGTAACATGTCAAGGTCTGTGTCAGTTATCAACTTATACCCTTGGCTCAAAATCCACCTTCATTTCTCTGTGTAAATGGACCTAGATCCCATAAATAGTTCTCCTCCACCAGCTGGCACAACATTAACCTTTGTTAGTGGAGGATGCTAGAGGGATGCTGAGAGAGGAAGGAGTTTTCCTCTCCTTGGTTCCAGAGCACTCCCTTTTCCGGGCACATGCACTGCATGCTCTGTCCAGCATCTGACTCCCACAGTGAACATCCCCTGCTGCCTCCAGCGCCTGGAGGGCTCAGTGACCAACTGTGACCCTCAGAAAGCATTGCAGTGGGTTTTGAGATGTGGCACACCCCAGGGGCTCATCCTAGTGGCTCAGTGGTAAAGAACTCCTCTGCAATGCAGGAGATCCCTGGGTCGAAGTTTCGACTCCCTGAGTTCAATACCCTGGAGAAGGGCGTGGCAGTCCATTCCAGTTTTCTGGCCTGGAGAATTCTGTGACAGAGGAGCCTGGTGAGCTATAGTCCATGTGGTCGGTAAAGACTGCCTGCATTGTAGGAGACTCAAGTTCAATCCCTGAAGGGAAGATCTTCTGGAGAAGAAAACGGCAATCCATGCTTTATGCTCTTAAAACAAGTCAAAAGATTTTTTGAAATTATTTTTTCTCTATTTATTTTATTTTTATATTTTCGGTTGGACGGGGTCTCATGTCTCATGTCTCCTGCACTGGCAGGTTCTTTACCACTAGCCCCACCTTTCTTGCTGTTCAGTCACTCAGTTGTATCAGACTCTTGGCGACCCCATGGACTGTAGCACTCCAGGCTTTCCCATCCTTCACCATCTCCCAGAGCTTGCTCAGACTCATGTCCACGGAGCTGGTGATGCCATCTAATCATCTCNTCAGTTGTATCAGACTCTTGGCGACCCCATGGACTGTAGCACTCCAGGCTTTCCCATCCTTCACCATCTCCCAGAGCTTGCTCAGACTCATGTCCACGGAGCTGGTGATGCCATCTAATCATCTTGTCCTCCCAGAGCTTGCTCAGACTTATGTCCACTGAGCAGGTGATGCCATCTAATCATCTCGTCCTCTGTTGTCCCTTTCTCTTCCTGCCTTCAATCTTTCCCAGCAGCAGAGTCTTTTCCAGTGAGTCAGCCCTTCACATCAGGTGGCCAAAGCGTTGGAATTTCAGCTTCAGCATCAGTCCTTCCAATGAATATTCATGGTTGATTTCCTTTAGGATTGACTCCTTGAATCTCCTTGCAGCCCAAGGAACTCTCAAGAGTCTTCTCCAACATCACAGTCTAAAAGCATCAATTCTTTGGCACTCAGCCTTCTTTATTGTCCAGCTCTCACATCCATACATGACTACTGGAAAAACGATAGCTTTGACTATATGGACCTGTGAAGGTAAAGTAATGTCTCTGCTTTTTAATATGCCATCTAGGTTTGTCATAGCTTTTCTTCTAAGGAGCAAGTATCTTTTAATTTCGTGGCTGCAGTCACTGTCTGCAGTGATTTGTGAGCCCAATAAATAGTCTGTCAATGGTTCCATTGTTTATCTATTTGCCATGAAGTTATCGAATTGGATGCCATGATCTTAGTTTTTTGACTATGGAGTTTTAAGCCACCTTTCTCACTCTCCTCTTTCACCTTCATGAAGAGACTCTTTAGTTCCTTTTCACTTTCTGCCATAAAGGTGGTGTCATCTACATGTCTGAGGTTATTGATACTTCTTCCAGCAATCTTGGTTCCATCTTGGCAATCTTGTCAATGCTTGACATCCAGCCCAGCTTTTCTCGTGATGTATTCTCCAGATAAGTTAAATAAGTGCCACCTGGGAAGCCCTCCAAAAATAGATATTCCCCCCTCTCCAAATAAAGTGTTACTGTGATGATCTAGAATATCTATGGTTTGTTTGCTAGAATTCATTCTAAAGTATGTGTTGCTAGAATTGTTTTTCCAGGCTGGAGATGGAACAGAGCCTCTCTGCAGAAAACTGGAAAAAGAAACAAATCCTATGAACTCAGTGTGCATGCTTAGTCGATTAGTCATGTCCTACTCTTTTCGACCCCATAGATGAGCCTGCCAGGCTCTTCTGTGCATGGGATTTCCCAGGCAAGAATATTGGAGTGCGTTGCCATTTCCTACCCCAGGGGATTCCAGCCCAGGGACTGAACCCACATCTCCTGTGGATCCGGCATTGGCTGGCAGATTCTTTACCACTGAGCCCATGAGAAGCCTAATAAGAGAAGTGAAAACAGGGCTTCACATTCTGCCCGCCAGCCCCTTCTTCCTCTGGACTGTGCAGTCTTGAGGGGGCGTGTAAGTCAGCTTTATTCAGGTAAATGATTTCAGAATGGTTCCAGATATGTTTTGAATATCTAGGGTAAACATACGGGAGTTGATGGATAATTTTGATAGCAAGTAAAAGAATGAAGGAATGAAAGAGCTTAGCTACAGTTTAGCACAGTATTTCTCTTTTTTCCTCCGTCCCCAGCCTGCATTGGAAAGAGCACAAAATCTGGTGTTCATTGGCTTTAAACATAAATGAAGATTGTCAACCAGATAAAAATCAGGTAAAACATTTATTATGAGTGACTATTATTACCACTATTGTTACAGATCACCTGCTCAGAAAATGAACTAGGTTCATTTTTCAGAGCCATTTTCTTTTTTTTTACTATTCAGGAAGTCCTGTGACAAGGACTTCCCTGGTGTTCCAGTGGCTAAGAATCTGAGTTCTAATGCAAGGGACATCTGTTCGATCCCTGATCGGGGGACTGAGATCCCACATGCCTCGGGGCAACTGAGCCCACCCGTCACAATTACTGAGCATGCTTACGCTAGAGAAAGAGAAGCCCGTGCCTGCCACAGCTAGAGAAAGCCCTTGTGCCCCAACAAAAACCCCACAATGAAGACGCGGTACAGCCAAAATAAAAACAGAGAAAGCAAAGGAAGTCCTGTGGGCAGGAGTCAGGAGACCCGTGTTTTCGTTCTGACTCTGTCATCCACTACTTAAATGACATGAGCATTACACTGAACCTTACAGGTTTGTGTCTCCCCCTACAAAGTGGAGTGAATAATACCCATCTCATTCACAGAGGATTAAATGAGAGTTCTATATGCTGCAAGTGAAAGTGAAAGTGAAAGTTGCTCAGTCGTGTCTGACTCTTTGCAACCCCATAGACAGTCCATGGAATTCTCCAGGCCAGAATACTGGAGTGGGTAACCTTTCCCTTCTCCAGGGCATCTTCCCAACCCAGGGATCGAACCCAGGTCTCCCGCATTGCAGGCAGATTCTTTACCATCTGAGCCACCAGGGAAGCCCAGATATGCTGCAAGGTGCCACATAAATTTAAGATGATACTATTATTATTAGTGACCACTAGAAGCTTTCACTTATATATCCTACACTAAATTTTCATCTCTCCCAATGCCAGAGGAGAACTTTCTGTGGCATAATGTTGTCTCAGACCCACAAGGAGGTAAGTGGTTGCCAGAATGTGCCCTTTCTCCCTCCCCAAGACTGAATGTGCTGTGTGGATCAAGACGCTTCAGCACAGATGGCCAGAAACGGGACCCTCTGGTTGTCTGGACACAACTTGACACATATTATGTTATTGGTCTGACAGGCCCAGCTTCCAGCCAGGTGGCTTGCCAGCTGATTTCTGGTCCTGTGGCCCTGCGGAGCAAGGCCAATTCAACCATAAACCTCACTCTCCAGGAACCGCTGGACTTCGAGGCAGGAATGACAGCATCTGGACCACACCTAAGCTCTGAAGTAACAGCCTTGTTGGATCAATCAAAGCAGATACTGCTTGCTGTTGGCTTGAACTTTTTCTAGATTTGGGCTTATAGAACGGTGTACAGAGTCTGGCTGATACAATTTTTATCATGTCCTCTTTCACCTAAAAGGATTTGTCTGTAGCTTCATGAAATTTCTTTACCAGGGCTCTCAGGGGAGGAATGGCCATATACTTGAGGAGCATTTGGCCCAGCAATGCGAATTGTGAAATGATTTTCAGAGAACTATCCAGTAATATCTGGTCTGGGTAGAAAGTGAATATCTGTTGTTATTGTTGGTTTTTTTCCATTGTTTTTTTTAAAGTGGAAAAATGAGTCTTACAAAACCAGACCTATTCCCTATTCTCTCTCTAGTTCACTTCCAATGTGGATACAGGAGAACGCATAGGAATACCATTGTGTCTTTGTGCTTCTTAATAAACAGGAGAAAATAGATTTTTACCAGTGAGTGCTTTGATTTTGTGATCCCATGGTAATCCCTCTTATTCAGTATAACCCATCAGGATGGCATGTCTCTAACACCTTGAGGTGTTCACTCGTGGTGCTTCTGGACTGGAGGATTCTTCTTGGCACTGCTCCTGAGGCTCTAGTATTTCCTTAGTCCAAATAAGACAAAGACTTTTAAAGAGTCCCTTGAGCATCTGCACACTCCACTAGATTGTGCAAGCTTCTAAATCTGAGCCAGGAATCCCCAGTGGCAACATGGCAAGAGAAATGCCTGGTTCAGGCTCCAGATCTCTCCAGTTCAGGGCAGTCCTGCAGCTTCCTCACCTCCCTGCCTCCCACCTGCTGCCCCTGCCATCAGTCCTACAGAGCTGGGACAAAGTATTCTTCCTGGATCTGCATTTGCATTGGGCCTCTTTCCGTACTACCAGAAGGTATGAAAGGCAGCTCCCCCGACATAGTCTTTGAGAGTTCTCATAACACAGGCCAAGTGGGTCTCTCTTTCTTAGCTCCCACTTCTGCTCAGCATGAATGAACTCCCAGTCCCCCTGTCACCTGTTGCTTTACTCAAGGTGCTGGCTTATGAGCTTCTCTGCACAGTTAGGCATTAGTTCTTTCTTGGGAGTGCCAAAGAGGTCTCTCCAGTCTTTGAACTGCTTTAGGAATTTTCTGTATTTTTCCTTTTAATCAATTAATCTCCCACAATTGCGACCTTCAATAATGTTATGGGTTGAATGTTTTGTGTCCCTCCAAAATTCAGATGTTGGAGATTTAACCCTGTGTGATGGTATGTGCAGATGGAGTCTTGAGGACATAATTAAAGTTTGATGGGTTCATGAAGGCAGGTGCCCTGGTCTGATAAGATATAAGAGAAGACACCAGAGCATTCTCTCTTTCTCTCTCTCTCTCCCTGAACACAGACAGGCACCAAGGAAAGGCCATGTGAGAATAAGGAGAGATAGCAAGCCAACCATCAGAACCCAACCATGCTGGCACCCTGATCTCAGACTTCCAGCCTTTAGAACCATGAGAAAATAAACATCTGCTATTTAAGCCATCTTTCTCTCTCTCTCTCCCTGAACACAGACAGGCACCAAGGAAAGGCCATGTGAGAATAAGGAGAGATAGCAAGCCAACCATCAGAACCCAACCATGCTGGCACCCTGATCTCAGACTTCCAGCCTTTAGAACCATGAGAAAATAAACATCTGCTATTTAAGCCACCTGGTTTTTAGTATTTTATTATGGCAACTTGAGTTGACTAAGACAGATAATATTTCAAGTCTTTTGCTGGATAATTTTTTTCTCTTATGTTACTTTCAATCTTCCCAACAGGATAGCTCACTGTCCTGGAGATTAAAATCTTAAACAACTCAGCCTTCCCAAGGGGTTTGACATTCAAAATATGAATGAGTCTCATTTAAATCCAACTTCACTTTTCAGGCCACTTGAAGAAAGATTTATCTACATTTACAGAAGTATACCTTTGGACAATATTTGAAAAGTCCCCATTTTTAATAATTTTATTTGTGTATCTTTGGCTGTGCCACAGGCTTTTCCAAGTTTGGGGAGCGGGATCTACTCTCTAGCTGTGGTACTAGGGCTTCTCACTGTGGTGGCCTCTCTTGTTGCAGAGCACAGGCTCATGGGCGATGGGATTACAAACCTAGAAAGCACATTGAAAAGAGGAGACATCACTTTGCCAACAAAGGTCCATCCAGTCAAACCTATGGTTTTTCCAGTAGTCATGTATGGATGTGAGAGTTGGACCATAAAGAAGGCGCTCAGCCAAAGAATTCATGTTTTCAAACTGTGGTGCTAGAGAAGACTCTTGAACTTCAAAGAGATCAAACCAGTCAATCCTAAAGGAAATCAACCCTGAATATTTATTGGAAGGACTGATGCTGAAGTTGAAACTCCAATGCTTTGGCCACCTGATGCAAAGAACCAACTCAATGGAAAAGACCCTGATGCTAGGAAAGATTGAAGGCAGGAGGAGAAGGGGGCAACAGAGGATGAGATGGCTGGATGACATCACTGACTCAATGGACATGAGTCTGAGCAAACTCTGGGAGATAGTGAAGGACAGGGAAGCCTGGCATGCTGCCATTCATGGGGTCACAAATAGACACGACAGAGCAAGAGAACAATAGTAACAACAAAATATGCATTTCATAAAATACAAAATATGCATTTTATAAAATAATGTCTCTCTCCCAATCAGTCCACATTTTGCGAAAGCTTTATCTTTTCTTAGTACACTCACTATTATATGGGA
Organism: Oreotragus oreotragus; assembly: GCA_006410675.1. Lineage (NCBI taxonomy): Eukaryota > Metazoa > Chordata > Mammalia > Artiodactyla > Bovidae > Oreotragus > Oreotragus oreotragus. Next base: position 56,721 of record SJYX01016668.1, read on the forward strand.
AAGGAAAAAAAGCCAGAAAATGTTTCTGAGAACTGATTTCCCAGTCCTCCCCTACATCTGAGATGGGCTTCTGGCTCTTTCTCCGAAATGTGTCCTGATTAGTTCTAAGAAGAACAAGAAGGAGGGATAAGCTTCCGGGACCTCACTCCACCTCCGCCTAGAAATTCAGCAGCTGATGAAAGAAGTGTGTGGATATGTTAGATAAGTGATGTGTTCAGTGAGGCTGCTATATCCTCATTGGGAAACAGGATCACAATTCATTTCCTAACCTCAGGTGGACGTTATTTTGTCAGATATTATTCACAGAAAGTGTATTATTAACATGCAGTTTATTATCCCAGAGGAACTTAGCTGTGTTGGAGTGCTCGCTTATTCTTCCAGGTCCCTTGCAGTGGCTGCCCTCTGGTGATTCTATCTCTTGTTTCATTCTATCCAACTAGTGCTCTCTCCTTCCCCTCAAGTAACTGACCCCAAAGACTGTGCCCAGAAGCATTTGATGGTCCCTTACATGCCGACAATAGATACTATTGTATTTCAGGGTAGTATAGAAAGCCCTCCACAATCTCTCCGCTTTCTAAACTTTTCAGCTCTCTCTCTCTCTTATTACCATTTCTCATACATGATATTTATAATTTCTTCCCCTACTCCCACCACTCACCCCACCTGCCATGGGTCTGAGCATGCTTTGGTGCCTCCTATCTTTGCTCAGATATGCAGATGATACCACCTTTATGGCAGAACATGAAGAAGAACTAAAGAGCCTCTTGATGAAAGTGAAAGAGGAGAGTTAAAAAGTTGGCCTAAAGCTCAACATTCAGAAAACTAAGATCATGGCATCCCATCACTTCATGGCAAATAGATGGGGAAACAGTGGAAACAGTGGCTGACTTTATTTTTGGGGGGACTCCAAAATCACTGCACATGGTGACTGCAGCCATGAAATTAAAAGACGCTTACTCCTTGGAAGGAAAGTTATGACCAACCTAGACAGCATATTAAAAAGCAGAGATACTACTTTGCCAACAAAGGTCCATCTAGTTTAAAAGCTATGGTTTTTCTAGTAGTCACATATGGATGTGAGAGTTGGACTATAAAGAAAGCTGAGCACTGAAGAATTGATGCTTTTGAACTGTGGTGTTGGAGAAGACTCTTGAGAGTCCCTTGGACTACAAGGAGATCCAACCAGTTCATCCTAAAGGAAATCAGTCCTGAATATTCATTGGAAGGACTGATGTTGAAGCTAAAACTCCAATACTTTGGCCTCCTGATGTGAAGAGCTGACTCATTTGAAAAGACCCTGATGCTGGGAAAGATTGAGGGCAGGAGAAGAAGATGACAGAGGAAGAGATGGTTGGATGGCATCACCAACTCAATAGACATGAGTCNATTCATTGGAAGGACTGATGTTGAAGCTGAAACTCCAATACTTTGGCCTCCTGATGTGAAGAGCTGACTCATTTGAAAAGACCCTGATTCTGGGAAAGATTGAGGGCAGGAGAAGAAGATGACAGAGGAAGAGATGGTTGGATGGCATCACCAACTCAATAGACATGAGTCTGGGCAACCTCCGGGAGTTAGTGATGGACAGGGAGGCCTGACATGCTGCAGTTCATGGGGTCGCAAAGAGTCAGACACAACTGAGCAACTGAGCTGAACTGAACCTTTGCTCAAGCTCTTCCTTGTCCATAAGTCCTCCCTTCCTTCCCAACCTGGCCAGGGCTGTGCTGTGGCAAGCATATTGGAGCTGAGGCAAAATGAAAACTACATGCCCCCATGTATACTTATCAAAACATGCTCTCATATTTGGAATCATATGTAAAGTTAACAAAAAGTCTCCCAGTTAAAAAAAAAAAAAAAGTGACTGTCTATGAAGGTTGACAGGGACTTCCCTGGAGGTCTAGTGGTTAACACTCCATGCTTTCAATTCAGGAGACACAGGTTTGATCCCTAGTTGAGGAACTGAGATTCCACATGCCTCACAGCTCTGCCAAAAGATTTAAAAATCATAATAATAATTCTTTTTAAACTGTGTGCTGCGCCATCTATTCTCAGCTCGCTGTCAACTCTCAGAAGCTCTCCTGATAGGAGACTAGGAATGGAGAGGTGATTAAAAACAACTGTTGAGGGCTTCCTTCCCTGGTGGTTCAGTGGTAAAGAGCGCTCCTGCCAATTCAGGAGACAAGGTTGGATCCTTGATCCAGGAAGATCCCACATACTGCAGCCCCTGCACTACAACTGCTGATCCCGTGCTCTAGGTCCCAGGAGCCACGACTGCTGAGTCCACGTGCTGCAACTGCTGAAGCCTGAGTGCCCTCGAGCCTGTGCTTAACTAGAGACGCCTTGGCAATGAGAAGCCTGCATACCTCAGCTAGAGTGTAGCCCCCACTCGCTGGGACTAGAGAAAAGACTACACAGCAACAAAGACCCAGCACAGCCGAAAATAAATAAATAAGCTTAAAAAAAAAAGAAAACTGTTCCCATCCCATAAGAATGCAGGGTCACAAACATCGTGTCTTTATTAAAATTCTATGTTCTGTTCATTGTATGTTTTTGTGAGTTAATTTTTAAAGCTATTTTGTTAAAATATTCATATTTATATCAATATGATTGATATTAGTGTATGAACCTAAGTGTATCCATATTAATCATATTAATATAAACATCATTTATTGTATTAATATTAATGTCTTGATTATGGGGGTTTTTTTTAGCACTTCTTTACATTTTGCACCTTAGTCAGAAGCCTCACTTGCCTCACCCTCACCTCCACCTTAAATCTGGCAAAACAGGGAGTCGAGGATCCTGTTTCAGCCACAGGTTTCCCTGGTGGCTCAGTCAGCAAAAAATCCGCCTGCAATGCAGGAGACCTGGGTTCAATCCCTGTGTTGGGAAGATCCCCTAGAGAAGAAAATGGCAGCCCACTTCAGTATTCTTGCCTGGAGAATCCCATGGACAGAGGAGCCTGGTGGGCTACAGTCCATGGGGTTGCAAGACTTGGACCCAACTTAGCGCCTAAACCACCCAACCACCACTAAGCCTAAGCAGGTCTATCCCTCCATGTGTCCACCATCCACGGCATGCTGTTTGGGCCCAGATCTTGGTCTCGGCTACTCTGTTCTTTACCGGGTTAGTGATGAGTGGGTCTTCCTCTCTTACCAGTGAAGTGCTCTTGGGGAGCAAGGAAGGTTCACACCTCTTTTCTCTCCATGCCCCTTACTTGCTCAGCACAGTGCTCTGCATCCATGAATGTGCCATAAGGTATCGATTCAGTAGGTCCTGACTTGACTGGATAACAATTCCAAGCCCCTGCCTTGGAATCTCAGTTGTTATTTTTTGTAAAATAGAAGTTAATGTAAGTCCTTCTATTGCAGCTCGGGAAGATTTGGTTCCTGAAGACCTGAGGATACTAGATATAAAGTAACCCCACTATATGGAGGCTGGAGTGGAGATGGATCGCACTGAAATGCCTCACGGTGGCCTCCTGATCTTCTTCAGTGTCTTTCAAATGAACCTCTTTGTATCTCCCTGTTAAATCAGCAAGCACTTCCCCTACAATGTGGGCTGCCAAAATTCCTTACTCTGGGGACTTCCCTAGTGGTTCAGTGGCTAAGACTGTATGCTCCCAATCCAGGGGGGCCCAGATTTGATTTCTGGTGAGTTCAGTTCAGTTCAGTTCAGTCACTCAGTCATGTCCAACTCTTTGCGACCCCATGAATCAGTACTCTGCATATAAGTTAAATAAGCAGGGTGACAATATACAGCCTTGACATATTCCTTTTCCTATTTGGAACCAGTCTGTTGTTCCATATCCAGTTCTAACTGTTGCTTCCTGACCTGCATATAGGTTTCTCAAGAGGCAGGTCAGGTGGTCTGGTATTCCCAGCTCTTGAAGAATTTTCCACAGTTTATTGTGATCCACACAGTCAAGGGCTTTGGCATAGTCAATAAAGCAGAAATAGATGTTTTTCTGGAACTCTCTTGCTTTTTAGATGATCCAGTGGTTCCTGGTCAAGGAGAAGGAAATGGCAACTCGCTTCAGTATTCTTGCCTGGAGAACCCCATGGACAGAGGAACCTGGCAGACTACAGTCCATGGGGTCGCAAGAGTCAGACACGACTTAGTGCCTAAACCACCACCACCAAGGAATTAAATCCCACATGCTACAACTGGGAGTTCACATGCTGCAAGTAAGACCCAGAACTAATACAATAATATAAAGCAATTATACTCCAATGATAATAATAAAAAAAAAGGCCCAGGGGGCTATGCTGGTGACTCAGTGACAGAGCATCCACCTGCCAGTGCAGGAGACATCAGTTTGATCCCTCACCCAGGAAGATCCCATGTTGCAGAGCAGCTAAGCTCGTGAGCCACAGCTGCTGGGCCCACATATCCTAGAGCCCATGCCCTGCAGCAAAAAGAACCACTGCAACGACGAACCTGCACACTGCAACTCCTACTCTCTAAGTAGCCCGTGCACGGTAACAAAGACCCAGCATTAAAAAAAAAAAAAAAATCCTTACTCTCCTTGATATAGGACCAGGCATGGGATTCAATGCTTCACATATTTCTCATACTGACACTTATGCCTGACTCCTCCAATAAATCTCTCTCTTTCTGGGCACTACCTCTCATGTGGTTGGCCCACTGTCTCTGCAAACCACTGGGGGAATAAAGAAGTTTTCATCTTTCTTGCTGAGGCTTATTGAGCTTCTGCTTGGAATTCACTCTGCTACAGAACAGGCTCTGGAATGGAGAACATAGGGCCCCCAAGACTCAACTATTCCTTGGGTCTACTGGCATTTTCCCTTTGGTAATTTGAAGACATATCTCCATGCATTTAATGGCATACTTTTACATGCTCAAATGAAGTTGCTATGTATAAGAATTAAAGCAACTCGTAACAGTGAAAGCATATTTCTAAACTAAGAAAATGAATTAGCAGCTGAGAAAGTCAAAGCTAAGAAAACTCAGTGATTTCTTTACCTCCTTGAAGGTAAAATATCCTAGACTCTTGGAGGGGAAAGAAAGGGAAAGTGGGCCCAGTTCTTTCCAGGGTATGAAGTTTTGTAGGCTACTTCTGAAAAACCTCAATTGGTCAAAGCTACAGAAGAGTAAAATTGAGGATGAATTCCCCCAAATCAGTAACGCTGGCCTGATTCTCCTGGGAGCCCAAGAAGCCCGCTAGCTGTCTGAGGCTCCTTCTAAACTCTGTGACCTGTTTGGGCCAGACACCCACTACCAACTCTCTTGGCTGTGTGACACAGCTTCCTGGCGGCCTCCAGCCACCAGACACACACAGCCCGGTCCACTGAGCAGAGCCTGGAAATGTCTCAGGGGAAACAAACCACAGCCCCATAAACGGATTATAGTAGCTTTTAACTTGAGTTAACACCATGTTTGTTCTATTCAAACTTCGCAACAGTCAATTCTGCAGACTTCCAGAGAATGTCACATGGATGCTCTCATTCTCATTCTGGGTTCAAGTGTCTCAGTTGAACAAGCCCCAGGGGTGGTTTTGTTAAAATAATTCCCTACTGGCTTCTCCAAGCCAGAGACAGGCCCTGCAAAAGTTCTCTCTAGGAAATGATTTTCCCAACATTCTAGAATCCACTTTTCCTGCATTGTGTCAATGGGTGTGGAATCAAAGCAACACAAGGGGACTTCCCTGGTGATCCAGTAGTTAAGAACCCACCTCGCAACGCAGGGGACACAGGTCCAGTTCCTGGCCTGGGAAGACACCACCTGCCACAGAGCAACAAAGCCCGAGGGTCTCAGCTGCTGAAGCCCATACGCCCATAAGTCCTGAAGCCCATAAGCCTGTGCTCCAAAACTAGGGGTGCCACCACGATGAGAACCCTGGGCACTGTAACAGAGAGTAGCCTCTGCCCGCTGCAGCTAAAGAGCAAGCCCGAGCAAAACGACAAAGACCCAGTGCAGCCAAAAATAAACACAAGAAAGTGAAGCAAAGTCGCTCAGTCATGTCCGACTCTGCGACCCCATGGACTGCAGCCTACCACGCTCCTCCTTCCGTGGGATTTTCCAGGCAAGAGCAGGACTGGAGTGGGGTGCCATTTCCTTCTCCAGGGGATCTTCCCAACCCAGGGACTAAACCCGGGTCCCCCGCATTGTC
>SJYX01016670.1:0-13713 GCA_006410675.1 Oreotragus oreotragus
TGGATCATCCCCATGCACCAGCCCCAAGCATCCTGCATCCTGCATTGAACATAGACTGGCGACCTCACACTTCTATGGGCAATTAATCTATGATAAAGGAGGCAAGGAGATACGTTGGGGAAAAGACAGCCTCGTCAATAAATGGTGCTAGGAAAATGGCTACTTTCTCACAGCATATACAAAAATAAACTCAAAATGGAGTAAAAACTTAAATGTAAGACCTAAAACTATAAAACTCCTAGAAAGAAACATAGGTAGTATATTCTTTGACATTAGTTTTAGCAGTAATATTTTTTTGGGGGGATATGTCTCCTCAGGCAAGGGAAACAAAAGGAAAAATAGGCAAATGGGACTACATCAAACAAAAAAACTTTTGTACAGTGAAGAAAACATCAATGAAACAAAATATGAGAAGATATTTGCAATGTCTACTGAATGGGAGAAGAATTTTTGCAAATGATATATCCAATAAGGGATTAATATCCAAAATATTCAAAGAATTCATATACTTCAATATCAAAAAAACAAACCACCCAATGAAAACATAGGCAGAACTCTTGAATAGATACTTTTCTAAATAAACAGACGGCCAACAGACACATGAAAAGATGCTCAACGTATCTGTCTGAATAGCTGTCATCAAAAACAAACAAATATTAATAAAAGCTGTTGATGAGGAAGTGGAGAAAAGGAAACCCTTGTGCACTGCTGGTGGGAATGGAAATTGGATCACTCACTATGGAAATGTGGCTCTTAGTGTCTTCCCTGATGCCTCAGTCAATAAAGAGTCCACCTGCAATGCAGGAGACCTGGGTTCTAACCCTGGGTTGGGAAGATCCCCTGGAGAAGGAAATGGCAACCCACTTCAGTATTCTTGCCTGGGGAATTCCATAGATGAGCCTGGTGAGCTACAGTCCATGGGGTAATAAAGAGTTAAACATGACTAAGTGCCTAACTTTCTAAGGAAAAGAGTATGGAGTTTCCTCAAAACATTGAAAATAAACTACCTTATGATCCAGCAATTTCACTTTGGAGTAGTTATCCAAAGAAAGTAAAAAATTAATTCAAATATATATATATATACTTTATTGTTCATTATAGCATTGTATACAGTAGCCAAGATATGGAAGAAACTTATGTGCCCATAGGAATAGAAAAGAATATGTGGTATGTATGTACCATGGAATATTAATTATGTAAAAAATGAATTCTTGCTATTTGTGACAACATGGATGGACCTAGGGGCTTCCGAGGTGACTCAGTGTTAAAGAACCTGACTGCCAATGCCAGAGACACAGGTTTGATCCCTAGAGCTTCTAAAGCAGGAAATGGCAACCCAGTCCAGTATTCTTGCCTGGGAAATCTCATGGACAGAGGAGCCTGGTGGGCTGCAATCCGTGGGTTCACAAAGACTCAGACATGACTGAGCGACTGAGCATGCATGGATGGACCTAGAGGGTATTATGCTAAGTGAAAAAAGTCAGACAGAGAAAGAAAAATACTGTGTGATTTCCCTTTATGTAGAATCTAAAAAAAAACACACACAACAAATGAACAAACAGAGCAAAACAGAAACAGAGTCACAGAGAACAAATGGATGGTTACCAGAGGGTAGGGAGCAAGGGGGATGAGGAGAAATAGGTGAAGGAGATTAAGAGGGACAAACTTCTAGTTACCAAATAAATGTCACAGGTATGAAATGTGCAGTGTGGGGAATATGGTCAATAATAATAATGTATCTTTACATGATGACAGGTGGCAACTATATTTATTGTGGTGGTCATTTGAATGTATAGAAATATCAAATCAGTATGTTGTTGTATGAAGGGAAATAACAGTGTTGCAGGCCCATGCTACTTCAAAACCAAACAAACTCATAGAGAAAGAGACCAGATTTGTGCTTACCAGAGGCAGTGGCTGGGGGAAGAGGGAATTGGATGAAGATGGTGATGAGGAAGAAACCTCAGTTATAGAATAAATACTAGGGATGTAATGTACAATGAGATAAACATAAATAACACTGCTATAGGTATGGGGTTGCACAGAGTCGGACACGACTAAAGCAACTTAGTAGTAGTAGTAGTAGTAGTAGAGTAAATCCTAGAAGTTGTCATAAGGAGGAAAAAAATGTTTTTCTGTTATTTTGTAGCTACATGAATTGACTGTTTTATTTTGTATCTCTATTACCACTTAACCTGTTGTGGTTATCATGTCATGACGTACATGAGGCAGATCTTTACGCTGTATACCCTAAACTTACACAGTGCTATAGGTCAATTACATCTCGGTAATGCTGGAAGGGAAAAAATTAGCCCCCTCACAGATGTGCACGCTATAATGTGCAGCTGTTGCATTTGATCCACATAGAGTGACACCCCACTCCACCACATACACACTCTCTGCCATTTGGAGAGATGAGCAAGGAGGTTTGGGAAATGCTAGGGCTACCTGTCCTTGTGACAACCAGAAACACCCCCATATGTCCAAATGAGCCTAGGAGCCTGGCATCTGAGTAGCTGGAGCAGAGCTGGGTGGGACCAGGGGCTGGGAAAGGAGATGAAATGCTCTCTGCATTCAAGCTGCTACTGTGCGAGATACTCATGCCAGGAAAGAAGGGCTCCAGTCCCTAAGGCACCTCTGTCCTCTGGCTCATGCCTTCTACCCACCACATTCCCTCCATTTCCAGAAAGTGGTCTTAGGTGCTCCCTACAAATTTGCACTTGCGTGGAATTGCTTCAGTCTTGTCTGATTCTCTGCAACTGTATGGACTGTAGCCCACCAGGCTCCTCTGTCCATGGAATTCTCCAGGCAAGAATACTGGAGTGGGTAGCCATGCTCTCCTCTAGGGGATCTTCCTGACCCAGGGATCGAACTGACTTCTCCTGCCTTGCAGGCAGATTCTTTACCGCTGAGGCACCAAGCCCCTGCACAGACTTGCTTATGGCTAGAATACATGTAAAGGGAGAAAACATTTCAGTCTCTAATAAGTGATAAGATATATAAAAGTAGATACCTGGTGTAGATGGGTGTTGGCATTCATTTACCCTGAGGTCTGGTCAACCAATGTCAGGTGTTGAAATGAGAGCTTTTCCTAATGGAAGGGGAAGAAGGTGGTGGGGGTGGAGCCTGGAAAGCAGTGGAGGCAGCTCCTGATTCTGGTCTGTGTGGACTAATGAAGGCATTTCTTGCTTCTGTGGCTTCTCTTGTCTACGGCAGGGAATACCCTAAGGGGAGCCCCGAGGTGTGATTTTGAAGCAAGAAGCCTTCCTGTTATATTTCTTACGTATATTTTGGCCATTGGAAGCCAGTTTCATTGCTCTATAGTATAAGATTTTTCTCTTTCTGAATGTGACGGGGAAGAGGCCTCAGAAGTTCAGAGAAGGCCGAGTATAAACCAGACAGTGGCAACATGACTGATAAATGTTCTCCATCTCCTTAGCTGCTAGGATGGCCACCTAATTTTGAGTGTTATCACAACTGAGTTTTCCTCTCTGACTCTTAGATAGAGACTGGGGCTGTACAAGTGAAACAGGTGATCTCTGATACCTGCTACACTGTGTTTTACCTTGTATTAACAAGGTGCTTTTATTCTTAAAAAATTTTAGCTACACTTGACAGCATGTGGGACCTTAATTCTCTAACCAGGGATCAAACCCATGCCCCGCTGCAGTGGAAGGCAGAGTCATAACCCCTGGGCCACCAGGGAAGTCCTTTAACAAGGTGCTTTTAAATCCTTGCTCTTTACCATAAATTAATTGTAGTTATTAATGCTTTGGCATTGGCTTGAATTATTGTGTTAGCTGTGAGAAAATCATTCAGAAAGGGGTTTTGTTTTTCATAAAGGTTACCGGTGACTGCTCCCTAAACTATCTCACATACAGTATTAGACACAGGTAATCAGACTTGGGCTTCCCTGGTGGCTTAGCGATAAAGAATTCTCCCGCCAGTGCAGGAGATGGGAGTTCGATCCCTGGGTCTATAAAATGCCCTGGGAAGGAACCCAGTCTAGTACTCTTGCCTGGGAAATCCCACGGACAGAAGAGCCTAGTAGGCTGGAGTCCATGTGGTGGCAGAGTCGGATACCACTTAGCGACTAAACACCAACAAATCAGTACATGATTTTGCTCCATGACTGAAAAAACAGTGCTGTGTGCAAACCTGCTTTGTGCCAGGGGCTCTAACAAAGCTTAAGCTATGTTTTAAATGTATTGTAAGTGGCTTGGACTGCAGAGGAGTAAATTAAGATGACTGTAAGGGGGCTGTGAGTCCAGCCACATTCCCACCTCTCCTGCCCCTATGCTGTGTCTGTTGCAAGTCGTTAGTCCACTGAAGATGTATTTTTACCTCTCAGAACTGTTCACAAGCTATTATGGTATTTGCAGTAATGAAGAACAATTACAGGATACTTCCCCTCCCTCTGAGTATGGAAATGTGTTAAAATGTACAGAGGAACTTCCTTGGCAGTCCAGAGTTTAAGACTTCACCTTCCAATGTAGGGTCTGTGGGTTGGATACCTACTCGGGGAGCTAAGATTCCACATGCAAAAAACTGAAACTTAAAACAGAAGCAGTATTGTAAAAAATTCAATAAAACTTAAAAATGTACAGAGACTTACTGAATTTGTAATAAATGTTGAATTCTTAAAAGTGCCTTAGAGAAATCATGACCTGGTGAGCAGTTTCCATCTGCCTTCAGAAAAGGGGCTAAGCCTTTTCTTCACTGGGCATTTTTTTCTAGTCAGTAGATAACTAGCAGTAATACTGTAATGCTGTGATACTGAGACAAGAGCAACAGTAGTCTAGTAGTGAAATAGAGGGAGTCTAGAAAATTCTGGAAATCTTGGTAAAAGAACAGGATTCAGGATCCTAGAATCCAGAAAGCCACAGAATCAGTAGCAGTGACTTGAACAAGTGATTATGGAATCTAGGATAACTGGAGTAGGTGCAGGCTGCAAAGGAGTTCTTAAAGATTTTACCTGTTTTAATCTTTTTAACCTTAAAGTTGGTGTGTGTTTTTAACCTTAAAGAAAAGGTGGTATCTCTCTAGAGTGGAGGTTAATGAATGGGGCTTTATGCTTCCCTGGTGGTGCAGAGATTAAAGCGTCTGTCTGCAATGTGGGAGACCTGGGTTTGATCCCTGGGTCGGGAAGATCCCCTGGAGAAGGAAATGGCAACCCACTCCAGTATTCTCACCTGGAGAAGGAAATGGCAACCCACTCCAGTATTCTTGCCTGGAGAATCCCATGGACGGAGGAGTTTGGTGGACTACAGTTCACAGGTTGCAAAGAGTCGGACAGGACTGAGCGACTTCACGTTCACTTTCAGTTTCAAATCACGGTCATGGAACCAGCAGCATGAGTTTCCAGGTGATTCTGATACTCGTTCAAGCAGAGAGCCACCTGTGTATACACCTCAGTGGATCCCACCCATAGGTGTGTGGGACTGCCAGGGAACCTCTTGGTGAAGTGGTGAGATGACAGCTTGGTTTGTGAGCTCTCTGGTAGTCAATGAGTTAATAGGAGGTTGCGTTTCGGTGGCTAAATTTGTCCACATATTTAACAGCAAAATTTCTTTCTTTAAAAATCTGGGAGATGGCTTGTCACTTCAGTATAAAATACTCCTGAAGCTAAGAAGGAAAGTACTGACTTAAAAAGGAAAATGAAAAAAGGGTGATTCTGGGAAGCATCCAGATATGCACCTGATGCTTATTAGTTGACAGTATGAAAATCACTGTGCCCCAAAGAAAACTTATTCGATGATATTCAATGAAATGTTATCCAAATGAAAGCATTTTAAAAAGTAAATATGGATGGATAATTACCATGAAATTGTTGAATTTCAGTAAAGGCAATTTTCATTTGTGGAAATGACATTTTTAACTCTGTACCATCAGCAGGAAGAGTAGTCACGGGATTTTTAGTCATTTTTAACCTTGGATCAGTTATGTAGAAAGTCTAATGAGAATCAAACGGTATGAAAATTAAATATGAGGGCTCTCTTGCAAATCATTATATGTGTAACATGTTCTTCCCGTTGAAGTCAATTCATTGGTGAATATAAGGAATCTCAGTTGGATTATGGAGTCTTATGAATATTTTCCTTCATCAGTGTGATCAGAATTTAAGTGGCTGCCATGTGGACAGAACAGTGTTAATGTTCTCATTCTTTCTCCAACCCACAGTAGAAAGTATCAGCCACATTCATATGGAAGGTGAATAAGATTTATTAGTTTATTTTTAAATTTTCTTTATTTTGATAACTTTTTGTTTTATATTGGAGTATAGCTGTTTAACAGTGTTGTGATAGTTTCAGGTGGACAGCAAAGGGACTCAGCCATAGATATACATGTGTCCATTCTCCCCCGAATCCCCCTCCTATCCAGCTGCCACATAACACTGAACATAATCCCATGTGCTGTATACTAGGAGAAGGAAATGGCAACCTGCTCCAGTGTTCTTGCCTGGAGAATCCCAGAGACAGAGGAGCCTGGTGGGCTGCCGTCTATGGGGTCGCACAGAGTTGGACATGACTGAAGCGAGTTAGCAGCAGCAGCAGCTGTATACTAGATCCTTGTTGATTATTCGTTTTAAATGTAGCAGTGGTACATTGTTGTTATTGTTCAGTCCCTAACTTGTGTCTGACTCTTTGCGACCTCATGGACTGCAGGACACCAGGCTTTGCTGTCCTTCACTCTCTTCCAGAGTTTGCTCAGATTCATCTCCATTGAATCAGTGATGCTATCTAACCATCTCATCCTCTGCTGCCTTCTTCTCCTCTTTTCTTCAATCTTTCCCAGAATCAGGGTCTTTTCCAATGAGTTGGCTCTTCACATCAGATAGCCAAAGTATTGGAGCTTCAGCTCCAGCATCAGTCCTTCCAATGAATACTCAGGGTTGATTTCCTTTAGGATTGAGTGATTTGATCTCCTGCTGTCTAAGGGACTCTCAAGAGTCTACACCAGCACCACAGTTTGAAAGCATCAATTTTTCAGCACTCTTGTTTATGGTCCAACTTTTACATCTGTATATGACTACCAGAAAAACCATAGCTTTTACTAGATGGACCTTTGTCAGCAGTGTGATGTCTCTGCTTTTTAACATGCTGTCTAGGTTTGTCATAACTTCTTTTCAAAGGAGAAAATGTCTTTTAATTTCATGGCTGCAGCCACTGCCCTGCATGGTGGACTGTCCTTCATGCAGTCACCCTCTCATGGATCACAGCCTTGTCACGGCAAAGGGGCTTCTATGACCTGAAGCTACCAGCTGTGCTGTGCCACCCAAGATGGACGGGTCACAGTGCAGAGCTCTGACAAAACGTGGTCTAGTGGAGGAGGGGATGGCAAACCATTCCAGTAGTCTTGCCACGAGAACCCTATGAACAGTATGAAAAGTGTGAACATGTCCATCCCACACTCCCTAAATATCTCTTCCCTTCATTCTTGAAGGGAGAATAAGATTTTTCACTACAGCATTACACCGAAATGAAAAGGACACAAAATTAAACGCAAACAAACTTTACCTCAAGCCAAACTCATGGCTTTTGGAAATAAGAATCTTTGTATGCATAAAGGAAAAACCATATGGAAAACTAAGAATATCACCTTAGGAGTGCCTCACCTTTAAGCTATGAGGCTCTTAATTTTCTAAAATTACCTCTTCCTTTTGTGAATATTGTCTGCTGAGCTAATGATTTCTCATTGAGCATCCTTTTTGAATGAATAGCTCCCCTGTCAAGCTATCCTGGAATGGTGAAGAATGAAATTGATTTTGAGAAGTATGGGTATATCAGACACTGCTGAAAAAAGAATTCTCAATTCTTCATGTGTCCACTTTTTGACTTATTCTTCCCATTATATGTGAGTCACTTTTGTAAACAATAGTCTTTTGAGTCTTTTTAATAAAATGTATGCTTTCTGCTACTGGGTGTCTAGAAAAAAGTGGAGTAATATAGCTTCCTCAGAGTTCTAGTGAGGATTCTTTTATGTTAATATTCTTTTTTACAAATGAAGCTTTAGGATAAAAGTCCATTCAGCAACATCTGTGGGAAATAAATAATAAGCCAGAGACCATATTTAGAAATGAGATCAGAAAGGAAGGCTAGTGTTTAACTTAGGGCTCATTTAAGCTTGTGCAACATAAAGCTGTTCTAGAATTCTGGTCATAGGGAAATACATATATTCATTATGTCTGTCTAACATATACATCTAACTAGGCAATATGACCTCTTCCCATATCAGGCCAAAATCATTATGGGAAGAAAACCTTCATTATATTTATTTATTTTTTAATTTTATAATATTTTAATTATATAATATAACTACATGAATTTATGTAAATTGAATGTAATATCTGTGATACAATTTCTTATATTTTAAAAAAAGAGTTCCATAGTTATATCTGTGTAAATTCTCCATGAGAACTTTTTCTCCTAAACAACATACACATTCTTGAATATATTGATTTGTACTTTCCTATTAAACTTACATGCAAGTATTAGATCACTTATTTTTTAATTTTTAAAAATTAGAGTGTTATAGCTCTGCAAGGTTGTGTTAGTTTCTGCTGTACAACAACTTGAATCAGTTATAAGTAAGTATATATCCTCCCCGCCCCCGCCACCTGTCACACCCTTTTAGGTCATCACAGAGCACCAAGCTGAGCTCCCTGTGTTATACAGCAGCTTCTCACTAGCTATCTATGTTACACGTTCATTATATTTAAACAGTTGGAATATGTGAAATTAAGATTTTGGAAGGCAATATGTGGGAATAAACTAAAATGAGAGGAGGAGAAGCTACTATTTCAAACTTAAGTCACCTAATTGTGTCTGACTCTTTGTGACCCCATGGACTGTAGCCCGCCAGGGTTCTCTGTCCATGGAATTCTCCAGGCAAGAATACTGAAGTGGGTTGTCATTTCCTCCTCCAGGGGATCTTCCCAACCCAAGGATCAAACTCGTGTCTCCTGCATTGACAGATGGATTCTTTACCCCTGAGCCATCTGGGAAGCCCCAAGTGTTTCTATACATTATATCATATAATACTCAAGAGGAGCTTCAAGGATAATATCTCCATTTTACAGATGAAGTTTGGGGGGATCAATAATATCCTCAAGATCATGGACTAAAAATAGAGATTTATTGCAGAAATCTTAGCAAAGATCCAAATCTGTGGTGCTGGGATGGTAAAGTCCAGGCAACTCAGAGCCCTGATGGGATAAACAGTTGATGAAAATATGTGTACTCTGACCCTCGCTCTTGCTCATTTACTGCTTTCTCTCAATGCTGCTATTTACTTTCTGAGAGTACAGATAAAATCTTTGGCCAAATAAATTGTTCAAAGTTGGTGGAGAAAAAGTCCAGTATTCAATAAGTAGCTGAATAAGTATTCAGTATTCAGATAAGTAACTCTTACTTATCAACAACTTACGAACTTATCAACAATCAACAATAAAGAGACCAAAAAACAATTAAAAATGGGCAAATAATTTTGAATAGATAGTTGTCCAAAGAAGACCGACAAATGCCAATTAGCAAATGAAAAGATGCTCACCATCATTAGTCACCAGGGAAATTCAAGTCAAAACCATAAAGAGATACTTCTTTGTACCCATTAGGGATGTGGAGAAATTGAAACCCTTATTCATTTTGCTGATGAAAATGTAGATTGGGATAGCCACTGTGGAAAAGTTTGTCAGTTCCTTAAAAAGCTAAACAGCTTTATCACCTGACCTAATCGTTTGACTCCAAGTTATATACTCAGAACTGAGAACATGAGTGAGTGAGTGAAAGTCCCTCAGTTGTGTCTGACTCTTTGTGACCCTGTGGACTGTAGTCTGCCAGGCTCCTTTGTCCATGGAATTCTCCAGGCCAGAACACTGGAGTGGGTAGCCTTTCCCTTCTCCAGGGGATCTTCCCAAGCCAGGGATCGAACCCAGGTCTCCTGTATTGCAGGCAGATTCTTTACAGTTTGAGGCATCAGGGAAGCCCAAGAATACTGGAGTGGGTAGCCTATCCCTTCTCCAGGGGATCTTCCTGACCCAGGAATTGAACCAGGGTCCCCTGCATTACAGGAGGATTCTTTACCAGCTGAGCTACCAGGGAAGCCCCACTGAAAACATATGTTCACACAAAACCTTGTACGTGAATTAAAAAAAATTGTTTATTTATTTGGATGGGTCGAGCTATAGTTGTGGCACATGGGATCTTTATTGTGTCCACTCACTCTAGTTGTGGCACATGGGCTTAGCTGCTCCAAGGCATGTGGAATCTTCCCTGACCAGGGATCAAACCTTCCTCCCTTGCATAGCAAGTCAGTTTCTTAACCACTGGACCACCCAGGAAGGCCCTACATGAATGTTTATAGCAGTATTATTTTTAATAGCCGCAAAGGTAGAAACACAAATATATATATCAACTAATGAAGGGATGAAGAAAATGTGGTATGCCTATGCAATAGAATATATTTCACCATAAAAAGGAAGAGGGATTGATATCTGCCACAATGTGGATGGACCTTGAAAACACTATGCTAAGTGAAAGAAACCAGTTATAAAAGGCTACTTATTCTCTGATTCCTTTTATATGATCTATCCAGGATAGGAAATTCATGGAGACAGAAAACAGAGCAGTGGGCAAAAGAAGGAAGTGGAAAATGATGGTTTATGGGTATGGGTACTCTTTTGGGGGTAATAAAAATGTTCTTAAATTAGATAGTGGTAATAGTTTGCACATTCTCCCGAATATACTAAAGACCAAATAATTGTCCTAAAGGAAATCAGTCCTGAAAATTCATTGGAAGGACTGATGCTGAAGCTGAAACTCCAGTACTTTGGCCACCTGATGCGAAGAACTGACTCATTGGAAAAGACCCTATGCTGGGAAAGATTGAAGGCGGGAGGAGAAGGGGATGACAGAGGATGAGATGGTTGGGTGGCATCACTGACTTGATGGACATGAGCAAGGTGAACTACATGAATTTTACACTTTAAAAGGATGGATTTGATGGCATATTAAAAAATAAATAATTAAAATATATATAGCCCCCAGATAGAAAAATTAATAAAACCAAAGGCTGCTTCTTTGACTAGATAAAAGAGATTGATCAGTTCAGTTCAGTCACTCAGTCATGTCCAACTGTTTGTGACCCCATGGACTGCAGCACAACAGGTCTCCTTGTCCATCACCAACCCCTGGAGCTTACTCAAATCCATGTCCATTAAGTAGGTGATGCCATCCAACCATCTCATCCTCTGTCATCCCCTTTCCCTCCTGCCTTCAATCTTTCTCATCATCAGAGTCTTTTCCAATGAGCTCTTCACATCATGTGGGCAAAGCATTGGAGCTTCAACTTCAGTGTCAGTCCTTCCAATGAATATTCAGGACTGATTTCCCTTAGGATTGACTGGTTTGATCTTCTTGCAGTCCAAAGGACTCTCATGAGTCTTCTCCAACACCACAGTTCAAAAGCATCAATTCTTCATGGTGCTCAGCTTTCTTTATAGTCCACCTCTCACATCCATTCAGGACTACTGGAAAAACCATAGCTTTGTCTAGATGGACCTTTGTTGGTGAAGTAATGTCTCTGCTTTTTAATATGCTGTCTAGGGAGAAGGCAATGGCACCCCACTCCAGTACTCTTGCCTGGAAAATCCCATGGATGGAGGAGCCTGGTAGGCTGCAGTCCATGGATCGCACAGAGTCGAACACGACTGAGTGACTTCACTTTCACTTTTCACTTTCATGCATTGGAGAAGGAAATGGCAACCCATTCCAGTGTTCTTGCCTGGAGAAATCCCAGGGACGGGGGAGCCTAGTGGGCTGCCATCTATGGGGTAACACAGAGTCAGACATGACTGAAGTGACTTAGCAGCAGCAGCAGATTAGTCACAGCTTTTCTTCCAAGGAAAAAGCATCTTTTAATTTCACGGCTGCAGTCACCATCTGCAGTGATCTTGGAGCCCCCCCAAATAAAGTTTCTTCATGTTTCCGTTGTTTCCTCATCTATTTGCCATGAAGTGATGGGACCGGATGCCATGATCTTCATTTTCTGAATGTTGAGCTTTAAGCCAACTTTTTCACTCTCCACTTTCACTTTCATCAAGAGGCTCTTTAGTTCTTCATTTTCTGCCATAAGGATGGTGTCATCTGCCTATCTGAGGCTATTAATACTTCTCCCGGCATTCTTGATTCCAGCTTGTGCTTCATCCAGCCCGTCATTTCGTATGTACTCTACATGTAAGTTAAATAAGCAGGATGACAATATGCAGCCTTGACGTATTCCTTTCCTGTTTTGGAACCAACCTGTTGTTCCATATCCAGTTCCAACTGTTGCTTCTTGACCTACATACAGATTTCTCAGGAGGCAGGTAAGGTGACCTGGTATTCCCATCTTGAAAAATTTTCCAGTTTGTCGTGATCCACACAGTTAAAGGCTTTGGCATAGTCAATAAAGCAGAAGTAGATTTTTTTTTTTCTGGAACTCTCTTGCTTTTTCAATGATCCAGTGGATGTTGGCAATTTGATCTCTGGTTCCTCTGCCTTTTCTAAATCCAGCTTGAACATCTGGAATTTCATGGTTCACATACTATTGAAGCCTGGCTTGGAGGATTTTGAGCATTACTTTGCTAGCGTGTGAGATGAGTACAATTGTGCTATAGCTAGAACATTCTTTGCATTGCTTTTCTTTGGGATTGGAATGAAAACTGACCTTTTCCAGTCCTGGCCACTGCTGAGTTTTCCAAATTTGCCTGCATATTGAGTGCAGCACTTTCACAGCATCACCTGTTAGGATTTGAAATAGCTCAACTGGAATTCCATCACCTCCACTAGCTTAATTCGTAGTGATGCTTCCTAAGGCCCCTTGACTTCGCATTCCAGGATGTCTGGCTCTAGGTGTGTGACCACACACCATCGTGATTATCTGGGTCATGAAGATCTTTTCTGTACAGTTCTTCTGTGTATTCTTGCCACATCTTCTTAATATCTTCTGCTTCTGTTACGTCCATACTATTTCTGTCCTTTATCGAGCCCATCTTTGCATGAAATGTTCCCTTGATATCTCTAATTTTCTTGAAGAGATCTCTAGTCTTTCCCATTCTGTTGATAGAGATCAATAAACTCTAACAAGTGTTTTTGGGGAAAAGAAATTAAGTAAAATTAAACAAGATATAGAAAGAGAATGGTCAAATAAACAGACACAACAGAAATATAAAAAATAACAAAAAGTTTAGAAACACCTCACAATGATATTAACTTGGTATGTCAGGATTGCAGATGTATCCTGTGTTCTCAATGGCTGTGGTCTTTAGTTTTCATCTTTTCTGGAGGTCTGTGGTGAGAATGTGAAGGTGGGGTCGGGGGGGGGGCAACAGCAAACAATCTCTAAAGAGACCTCAAAGTGAGCGGGAGGCTGGTGGCCTAAATCTGCAACATTGGACCACCAGCAAACTGGGGAATTCGTGGAATTTCTGCCAGTGACCTGGAAGTTTTGGCTCATTTGGGTCTTAGAATTGTTGCAATCTATAATGAAGCCACTAGATGGCATCACAGTGCAGCTAGCCAGGGTAAACCTGTAGTGTTGCAATTCCTGGCCCCTGGTTGTAAAAGTTCATCCTGAACATTTTATTAGTTTCACAATTAAATATATCTTATTTACATGACTAATTTTTAAAATTAATTAATTTTAATTGGAGGCTACTTACTTTACAATATAGTG
>SJYX01016671.1:16665-44052 GCA_006410675.1 Oreotragus oreotragus
ATCAACCCTGGGATTTCTTTGGAAGGAATGATGCTAAAGCTGAAACTCCAGTACTTTGGCCACCTCATGCGAAGAGTTGACTCATTGGAAAAGACTCTGATGCTGGGAGGGATTGTGGGCAGGAGGAGAAGGGGACGACTGAGGATGAGATGGCTGGATGGCATCACGGACTCGACGGACGTGAGTCTGAGTGAACTCCGGGAGATGGTGATGGATAGGGAGGCCTGGCGTGCTGCGATTCATGGGGTCGCAAAGAGTTGGACACGACTGAGCGACTGAACTGACTGACTGTCTAATTTCTCTGGTACTATGTACAGTTCAGTTCAGTCACTAATTCCTGTTTGACTCTTTGCAACCCCGTGGATTGTAGCATGCCAGGATTCCCTGTCCATCACCAACTCCAGTAGCTTGCTCAAACTCATGTCCATTGACTCAGTGATGCCATCCAACCATCTCATCCTCTGTCAACCCCTTCTCCTCCTGCCTTCAATCTTTCCAGCACTAGGATCTTTTCCAATGAGTCAGTTCTTCCATCAGGCAGTCAAAGTATTGAAATTTGAGCTTCAGCATCAGTTACATCAATGAATATTCAGGACTGATTTCCTTTATGATTGTCAGGTTTGATCTCCCTGCATTCCAAGGAACTCTCACCAGTCTTCTCAAGCACTTCAGTTTCAAAGCATCAATTCTTCAGTGCTAAGCCTTCTTTATGGTCCAACTCTTACATCCATACATTAATACTGTAAAAATAATAGCTTTGACCAGACAGGTATTTGTTGGCAAAGTAATGTCTCTGCTTTTCAATATGTGGTCTAGGTTGGTCCTAGCTTTTCTTCCAAGGAGCAAGCGTCTTTTAATTTCATGGCTGCCGTCACCATCTGCAGTCATTTTTGAGCCCAAGAAAATAAAGTCTGTCACTGTTTCCATTGTTTCCCCAACTATTTGCCATGAAGTGATGGGACTGGGTGCCATGATCTTAGATTTTTGAATGTTGAGTTTTAAGTCAGCTTTTTCACTTTCCTCTTTCACATTCATCAAGAGGCTCTTTATTTCCTCTTCTCTTTCTGCCATAAAGGTGGTATCATTTGCATATCTGAGGTTATTGATATTTTTCCCAGCAATCTTGATTCTAGTTTGTGCTTCATCCAGCCTGGGATTTCGCATGATGTACTCTGCAAATAAGTTAAATAAGCAGAGTGACAATATACAGTCTTGACTTACAACTTTCCCAGTTTGGATCCAGTCCATTGTTTTATGTCTGGATATAATTTTTGTTTCTTGACCTGTGTGCATATTTCTCATAATCAGGTAAGGTAGGCTGGTATGCCCATATCTTTAATAATTTTCCCCAGTTTGTTGTGATCCACACAGTCAAAGACTTTGGTATAGTCAATAAATCAAAAGTAGATGTTTTCCTGGAACTCTTTTGCTTTTTCAATGATCCAACAGATTTTGTCAATTTGATCTCTGGTTCCTCTGGCCTTTCTAAATCCAGCTAGGACATTTGGAAGTTCTCGGTTCACATACTGTTGGAGTCTCGTTTGGAGAATTTAGACCATTACCTTGCTAGTGTGTGAGATGAGTGAAACTGTGAGGTAGTTTGAACATTCTTTTGTATTGCCTTTCTTTGGGATTGGAATGAAAACTGAACTTTTCCAGGTTTGTGGCTACTGCTGAGTTTTCCAAGTTTGTAGGCATATGGTGTGAAGCACTTTCACAGTATCATCTCTTAGGATTTGAAATAGCTCAGCAGCAATTCCATCACCTCCACTTGCTTTCTTTGTAGTGATGCTTCCAAGTTGACTTAACATTCTATGATATCTGGTTCTAAGTTAGTGATCACATCATCGTCGTTATGTGGATCATGAAGATCTTTTTTTGTATAGTTCTTTTGCGTATTCTTCCCACCTTTTCTTAATCACTTCTGCTTCTGTTCCATACTGTTTCTGTCCTTTATTGTGCCAATCTTTACATGAATTGTACCCATAGATTCTCTAATTTTCTTGAAGAGATCTCTAGTCTTTCCCATTCTATTGTTTCCCTCTATTTATTTTCATTGTTCACTGAGGAAGGCTTTCTTATCTCTCCTTGCTATTCTTTGGAACTCTGCATTCAGATGGGTATATCTTTCCTTTTCTCTGTTGACTTTAGCTTCTCTTCTTTTCTCAGCTATTTGTAAGGCCTCCTCAGACAACCATTTTTCCTTTTTGCATTTCTTTTTTCTTGGGGATTGTGCTGATCACCGCCTCCTGTACAATGGCACAATTGTCCATAGTTTTTCAGTCAATCCGGTTATCAGATCTAATCCCTTGAATGTATTTGTCCCTTCCTGTGGATAATCATAAGGGATTTGATTTAGATCTTACCTAAAGAGCCTAGTCGTTTTCCCTACTTTCTTCAATTTAAGTCTGAATTTTGCAATAAGGAGTTCATGATCTGAGCCACAATTAGCTCCTGGTCTTGTTTTTGCTGACTGTATAGAGCTTCTCTGTATTTGGCTGCAAAGAATATAATCAATTTGACTTCAGTATTGACCATCTGGTGATATCCATGTGTAGCCTCATCTCTTGTGTTGTTGGAAAAGGGTGTTTGCTATGACCAATGCATTCACTTGGCAAAGCTCCTGGTCTTGTTTTTGCTGACTGTATAGAGCTTCTCTGTATTTGGCTGCAAAGAATATAATCAATTTGACTTCAGTATTGACCATCTGGTGATATCCATGTGTAGCCTCATCTCTTGTGTTGTTGGAAAAGGGTGTTTGCTATGACCAATGCATTCACTTGGCAAATCTCTGTTAGCCTTTCCCTTCTTCATTTTGTACTCCAAGGTAAAATTTGCCTGTTCACTCCAGGTATCTCTTGACTTCCTTCCAATGAATATTCAGGACTGATTTCCATTAGGATTGACTGGTTGGATCTCCTTACAGTCCAAGGGACTCTCGAGAGTCTTCTCCAACACCACAGTTCAAAAGCATNGTCCATGGGGTCGCAAAGAGTCGGACACGACTGAGCGACTTCACTTCACTTAAACACTATTGAGCGACTAACACTTTGACTTTTCATGGCATTGTGTGAGCAAATATTCTTGTGGCAAGAATCATGAATAAGTGCCTAATTTGTGCTGTAAGTCTCCTACTTTGAACAAAACCAAAAAGGCATGTTGGAATGAAGTTGCTGAAGTTGACATTGTTATACATAAATTGAATATACTTTATTTCTAAAGCAGTTATTTGTTACTTCAATATTATTCATTGGTTTATCACATAATGGAGAAGGAAATATAGCAACCCACTTCAGTATTTTTGCCAGGAAAACCCCATGGAGAGAGGAGCCTGGTGGGCTACAGTCCATAGGATCACAAAGAGTTGGACACAATTAAAGTGACTTAGTACTGCACTGCAGCTGTCTCTTATACACATCTAGATGTGTATAAGAGACAGGTACTGTATTGGCTTTGACATACATTGACATGAATCCACCATGGGTGTACATGAACTCCACACATGGGTGTACATGTACACATGGGTGTACATGTACATAGGCTTCAGTCCATGGGGTCGCTAAGAGTTGGATAAGACTGAGCGACTTCACTTTCACTTTTCTCTTTCATGCATTGGATAAGGAAATGGCAACCCACTCCAGTGTTCTTGCCTGGAGAATCCCAGGGACAGCAGAGCCGGGTGGCCTGCCATCTGTGGGGTCGGACAGAGTCGGACACGACTGAAGCGACTTAGCAGCAGCAGCAGCTCACAGCCATACATAACTACTGGAAAAAAACATACCTTTGACTAGATAGACATTTGTTGGCAAAGTAATGTCTCTGCTTTTTAATATGCTGTCTAGTTTGGTCATAACTTTTCTTCCAGGAGCAAGTGTCTTTTAATTTCATGGCTTCAGTCACCATCTTCAGTGATTTGGGAAAATAATTTTTTAAAAAATAAAGTCTGTCACTGTTTACACTGTTTCCCCATCTACTTGCCATGAAGTGATGGGTCCAGATGCCATGATCTTAGTTTTCTGAATGTTGAGCTTTAAGCCAACTTTTTCACTCTCCTCTTTCACTTTCATCAAGAGGATCTTTAGTTCTTCACTTTCTGCCATAAGGGTGGTGTCATCTGCATATCTGAGGTTTTTTATATTTCTCCTGGCAATCTTAATTTCAAGCTTGTGCTTCCTCCAGCCCTGCATTTCTCATGATGTACTCTGCATCGAAGTTAAATAAGCAAGGTGACAATATACCTACGATCCAGGAGACCCCAGTTCAATTCTTGGATTTGGAAGATCCCCTGGAGAAGAGACGGGTTACCCACTCCAGTATTCTTGGGCTTTCCTGGTGGTGCAGATTTTATAAGAATCTGCCTGCAATGTGGGAGACCTGGGTTTGATCCCTGGGTTGGGAATATCCCTTCTATGTAATGTCTACCCACTCCAGTACTTTTGCCTGGAGAATTCCATGGAAAGAAGAGCTTGGCAGGCTACAGTCCATGGGGCTGTAAAGAGCCTGATGTGACTTTTACATTAATTGTTTGCCTTTTATTTCCATGAGCCTAGTGCATTGATGATATTACGAAAATAACTTCCTTTGGTAACTAATATATAATATAAATGCACATGTTTGGCATATTGTCCAAAAAAGGTAACCTGAAAATGCTTTCGTGGTAGAAATCCAGAAATATGAAGCCGAATATAACAATTTTATAAGCATGCATTGCTACATTTATAAGAAATAAATGGTAATTTCCTGTTATAAAAATGAATAGAGGATTAAAAACCTAGAAGAAGCTGAATCCAGACATTCAGGAAAATAGAAATTACTATTAAAAATAAAACAAGTAATTTAATTAGGAAATTGGTTACATAATAGATGAAAGGGCTGAAAGAAAAGTAGGGTGTAGTGAATAAACCAAGAGATTAGTTACATCAGGAAACCACATCCTAATTTTATGGCTGAGAGGTAATGGAGTTATCAAGAGAAGTGAATTGACTGAGTTCTCATAGTTAGTAAATGGTGAAAACAGATTGGCTGCAGAAGCTGGGTTCTTACCCACTGTAATATAAAGTCTCACTGAAGAATAACGGGTAAATAAGGAAAACAATTAAACTGATCTTTCAAGGTGGAAAACTATAATAATTCAGTTATCAAACATAACAAAAAGTACTAAATAAGAAGCTACATATGATTCAGTTGAGAGAGTCAATCCCTAGGCAGATTGAAAAGAAGTTCAGGGTCCCAAGGAGGAGAAAGGCATCTGGGGCTCTCAAAGTGGAGATTGGGGGTCTGGAATTCTCAAAGAGGAGAAAAGGAAAAACTTTTTTTTTTTCCTTTGCATTCTTTAGTCTCAGTCAATTACACAACTCAGTTTAAACTCTGTATAGGGATTATACAACAATACTGGAGGACAGTTTCTCCTTCCTGAAAACCTTCTGACTAATCCTGTCTGGAGGATCTTTCTATTATTAAACTCTAATCTTGTTATCCTAAAATGTAAATTGCTGGAGAAGGTCTGGTAAAATCTTCACAAACTTGAGACATTCTTTTGATTCATTATAATAACAAATTAAAAAGTATATAACTCCATTGCTAACACTAGCAAGGGGGTACTCTTTCTGCCCCCTTCTGATGTCTATGTCAGAAGTTTCTCTCTCCCTTTTATAATTTAATAAAATTCTATTGCACAAAAGCTCTGAGCGACCAAGCCTCATCTCTGGCCCCAGACTGAACTCTTCCAGAGGCCAAGAATCCCGGTGTCTTTTCGTGGGTCAGCAACAATCTTTCACAGCTAGCCAGAACACATAATGGAGAGGAAAGAAATAAACTAAGAAGTTATTAGATATGGAAGAGAGAATCAGGAAATAAGCATACCTCTAATCAATTGTCAGAAACAGAGAATGGAAAGGATGAATGATGCTTCTTTCTTGAATTGATGAAATAAATGATTTTTGGAAGGAAGCAACAAAATAGGTATTCCTAGTAGGATAAATAAAATTAAATCCACATTTAACATAATATAGTGTTATGCCCATGGAGAAGGCAATGGCACCCCACTCCAGTACTCTTGCCTGGAAAATCCCATGGACAGAGGAGCCTGGTGGGCTACAGTCCATGGGCTCACGAAGAGTTGGACACGACTGAGCTACTTCACTTTGACTTTTCCCTTTCATGCATTGGAGAAGGAAATGGCAACCCACTCCAGTATTCTTGCCTGGAGAATCCCAGGGACGGGGAGCCTGGTGGGCTGTCATCTATGGGGTCGCACAGAGTCGGACATGACTGAAGTGACTTAGCAGCAGCAGCACCAGCAGCAGTGTTATGCCCAAGTTGTGAAATCTCCCAGTGACCACCAGGGAGCCGATATCTGATGCACAAACGAGAGTTTTTATTACCAAGGTCGAGCTGGGGTTCCCACCATTACTGAGGCAGCGGCTAAGGAGAGGAGCCTCGAACTCTGGGTTTCATTTCTTATATAGGGTATTCTCACGCAAAAAATTCGAAAAACGGGAGATTCCAGGTTGGGAGTACCTTCTGTGGAAGGGTTAGGTGTTGGGTTCTGATTGGTTTTCATTTCCCGGGCTTAATTCGAGTTTCCTGGGCAAGTCATAAGTCCTGAACTTAAAGTCAGGAGATCCTGATCTGGGATCCGATTGGCTCATAGGTGGTGGGGTGAGGTCAGGGGATTTCCAAAGACTCTTTCCTCAGAACTTTAAAATGGAGGGTTTTTTTTTAAAAAATGGGGTGGCTTAGGTTCTTCATTCCCCCCTTGTCAAGGTCCCAAGACAGACCCAATCATGAGTCCAGCTCTATAGTTTCTTCCACTAAGGGGGCCACTGGCAGAGCTGTATATTGGGACCTGAGCACCGTAAGCTGCACCGTGTTGATGTGGCTCTTGATGAAGGTCATTAACTTGTTCAATAAACACAGCCCGAAGGTGAGTACTTTTGTTGTCTTCACAGTTTTAGCTTGAGCAGGTTAGTTTTGTCCAATTTGGCCTTCCACTGGAGGAGGAACTCTTCTCGTAAGGCGAACAGGTCCGCAGGCCGTGTGTGGGTGTAGTGGACACAAGCAGAGATGCCATCAACTTTGAGAGCAGTTGGTGTCATCAAGACGACAAGGAAGGGTCCCTTCCACCTAAGCTCTAGGGTCTCTTGGCGATGACAGCACATGTACACTCAGTCTCCTGGCCGTTAGTGGTGAGGTTCAGGTGGAGAGCCTGATTCATATAGCGCTTAAGCCTCTTCCATGTGTTCCTGTGGGAGTATTGTAAGGACCAGAGACAAAAAAGCAACTTCTGATCATCTATTTCTTTTAACACTTCTGCCT
This sequence comes from Oreotragus oreotragus, assembly GCA_006410675.1. Lineage (NCBI taxonomy): Eukaryota > Metazoa > Chordata > Mammalia > Artiodactyla > Bovidae > Oreotragus > Oreotragus oreotragus. The sequence continues at coordinate 23,983 of SJYX01016671.1, forward strand.
TTAGGTTAGGAATTATTGGGGGAGGTATCCCATACATGATTTCAAAAGGGGTGAGTCCCATTTGGTAGGGTGAGTTCTGCACCCGGTACAAGGGAAAGGGGAGGAGAGCCACCCAGTCCCCACCAGTCTCAGCAACTAGTTTTGTTAATGTTTCTTTAAGTGTCCTATTCATCCTTTCTACTTTTCCTGAGCTCTGGGGCCTATAGGCACAGTGCAGCTTCCATCTAGCCCGCAAAGCCCGGGCTACCCCCTGGCTTACCTGAGATACGAAGGCTGGCCCATTATCTGACCCCACCTGTACCAGAAACCTGAACCGTGGCAGGATGTCTTCAATCAGCTTTTTGGCTGCCACTTGTGCTGTTTCTCTCTTAGTGGGGAAAGCTTCTACCCACCCTGAGAAGGTATCTATGAACACCAACAGGTATTTGTATCCATATTTGCCCAGTTTCACCTCAGTGAAGTCCACCTCCCAGTAAGCCCCTGGTCTTGTCCCCCATTCTCTAATTCCTTGGCTGGCTGGATGAGGGACAGCGTTCATGAGCTGGCATGCTTTGCAGTTTGATACGATGTCTTCTATTGTCGTCCTGACATTTTTCATGGTAATTTTGGCATGTCTAATCAAGTCTTGTATCTTGTGGGTTCCCAAGTGAGTGGCACGATGCATTTTCAGTAATACTTGTTTTCCTAGCTCTTCCAGGAGGATTAGAGAGCTGTCTGCTGCTCTCCACCACCCGGCCAGCTGTTGGGCCATAGGCAGGCTTTTTATCCAGTCTAAGTCTCTTGGTGAGTAATTGGGCAAGTCTGGCAGAACAGGGCTCCTGGGGTCAGGCAGCTGAAGAGTGGCCTCTATTACGGTATTCTGGGCCGCATCTCTGGCTGCTCTGTCTGTTAAGTTGTTTCCCCTTGAGATCGGGGTGTCTGGCTTTTGGTCCCTCGGGCAGTGTATTATAGCTAGTTTCTTAGGTAGCCATAATGCTGAGAGGAGAGCTTTTATTTCTTCTTTATTTTTAATCGTCTTACCCTTGGCCGTGAGGAGTCCCCTCTCTCTGTAGATGGCCCCGTGTATATGGGCAGTAGCAAAGGTGTATCGGCTATTGGTGATGATGTTAAGTTTTTTGTCCTTTCCCAACTGAAGGGCTTTTGTTAGGGTGATTAATTCAGCCCTTTGAGCCAAAGTACTCGGAGGTAGTGCTTCCGCCCACACAATTTGGGTTTCCGTGGTTACAGCCACCCCCGCATACCTGAGTCCATCTCAAATGAAACTGCTCCCGTCAGTATACCAAGTGACCTCAGCATCCGCCAGGGGGCGATCTTGCAAGTCCTCTCGCATCCCATGCACCTGGACTAGTATGTCACTACAGTCATGGATCGGGGCTTCCAAGTCCAGGTTAGGAAGCAATGTAGCCGGATTGAGAGCAGTAGGCGGTAGAAAGATGATTCCGGAAGGCTTTAGCAGTAGTCCCTGATAGTGGGTCAGCCAAGCGTTGCTGATCCATCTATCTGGGGGTTGTTTCAGTATGCCCTCAATTACATGGGGGGCGGTAATATGTAACTCCTGCCCTAATGTCAGTTTGTCTGCATCTTTGACCATTAGGGCCACTGCCGCAATCATGCAGAGGCATGGGGGCCAGCCTGATGCTATGGGGTCTAGGCATTTAGACAAGAAAGCCACTGGCCGTTTCCAAGGTCCCAAATGTTGCATCAGCACCCCTTTTGCCACCCCTTGCTTTTCATATACATATAGAAGAAAGGGTTTGGTGACGTCAGGTAGTCCCAGGGTGGGGGCTGACAGTAAGGCCCTTTTAATGGCCTTGAAAGCAGTCTCCATCTGTTCTGTCCAACTGAAAGGGATGATATTTTTTGTGGCTTCATATAAGAGTTTAGCCAGTTCCACATAGTTTGGAATCCAAAGACGGCAGAAGCCAGCAGACCCCAGAAATTCTCTCACNGTTTTATTAAATATTTACTGTGCACTAAGTATGTACAAGACATTTATCTTTGTAAAGAGAAATAAGTGTATACAAATGTTTCAGCCCTTGATCAAGAGGGCTTTAATGTTCCCCCAGCTTGACTAAACTTGAGACAAATTATTTCCTGTCTATAGGCCCCTGACCTTATATTTAGAGCATTTCATTTAGAAAACTTATCATTGTAAATTCTTTCTCTGTCCTTTTGAGATGTGAATCTTCTCCCAGCCTATTTACTTTTATAGCTGAGAAATTCCTTTCTCAAGGACTTGAGAACCATCTTTTGGAAATGGCATCGTCAAAGGAGACCACGCTCCTATTTTCCAGTCTCTTTGAGAGGGTAAGGTCCCAATGTTGAAAAGTCACAATTAGCAAACACAGATGCCTAATACATAGACCAACTTTTCCCCAACAGTCTCCAGTATATGCTGGCCACATTTGCCAGTGCTTAAAAATCCTCCTGCCTTTTATTTTAGTGGACTTGCTTTCAAACGCCATCCTTTACTGTCATAGTATTGAATAAGATCTACCTGTTTAATTTTGTCCACTGCAGTTTTTCTTTGGTAACCACTAGGAGGACAAAGACTCTTATGTGGAGAAGACTCTTGAGAGTCCTTTGGACTGCAAGGAGATCAAACTACTCAATCCTAAAGGAAATCAATCCTGAATATTCATTAGAAGGATGATGCTGAAACCGAAGCTCCAATACTTTGGTCACCTGATGTGGAAAGCGGAATAATTAGAAAAGACCCTAATGCTGAGAAAGATTGAAGGCAGGAGGAGAAGGGGATGACAGAGGATGAGATCATTGGATGGCATTGCTGACTCAAAGGACGTGAGTTTGAGCAAGCTCCAGGAAATATTGAAAGACAGGGAATCCTGGTGTGTTGCCGTCCATGGGGTCGCAAAGAGTCGGACATGACTGAGCTACTGAACAACAAATGTATTTATTTTGCTGTGTCTAGTCTTAGTTGTGACCCACAAGCTCAGTAGTGGTGGTGCAGGGGCTTCATTGCTCTGTGCCATGTGGGATCTTAGTTTGCCAACTGGGAATCAAATTTATGTACCCTGCTTCACAAGGCAGATTCTTAACCACTGGACTACCGGGGAAGTCCCTCAACTTATATTTCAACTAATACATCATCTCTTCTTTTATGTGTTTGTCTTTTCTATGGTCTAGTTTGTCTACCCTTTGTCTACCCTTTTGGAAATCCTGGTATACAAGTTGTTCTTGTCACATAGCTGTCCCCTAATTTTCTCTAAGTGCTTTGAATGCTTTAGTTCTATCTGCCCAGATTGATTGGTTCCTTGATGACATGAATTTGGCTCTGCATTGCTTTTTAACTTTCTATGACAAACTACCAAAGTGTTTAGAAATATTAAAGTCATGGTTATATACCCAGTCAATTTTCTGATGCTTACCAGCTTGCACCAGCTTCGTGCTCTTTGCATTTTAATTGAACTCTTGGTATGGCTATACAAAAGATAACTCATGATTAACTTCTGATGCTATCAAAGTGATCTTATGTACTTTTATGTGAGTCAATATTATCAAATCAATGAATGATGCAAAAGTAGATAATTTCAAGGTTCATTTTTTATTTATCTTTCTGAGGCGTTATAGTGATCTCTTGGCAGCTTCATACAACAAACTGCATGTATTTTAAATGAACAGTATGATAAGATTTAACATATTAAATTAGTTTCCCGGGCCCAATTCCAATGTGTTTGTTGGGGATGAGGATCCAGGGCTTCCCACAAACCTCCAAGAATTCTCATGAAGAGGAAAAGTTAAAACTTACAATAACTTCATTCTTGTTCTGCTTCTGTAACTCAGCTTTCTCCTTGCAAAGTCACGTAAGTCATGTAACCTTGGGAAAATGGAGACTTACAACAATGCTAAGAACTGAAGCTTATCTCACTCACCCTTGCTCTGCTTTTTCAATTGCCCAGCCCCTGTAATCCTGCTTAACCATGCTTGTCTGTATAAAGGTCAGGCATTCACTTGCCCTGTCCTAAATGCTGTTCCTGCAAGTGAAACCCCTAGTTTAAACCAGCCTATTAACAATCAGCATCATCCATTATAGTCTGATGTCATACACTGTCTATAAAAAATTTGTAACCCCTTTGTTCACTGCTCAGAGCTTGGAGCGTTAACTCCTCTGGGCCTGCCAGCATAATAAACCTGAGTTTTCCAACTCTCTGAGTGCTGCTTGGCTTCTCGATTGCTGATTTCTGCAACACTCAGCCACCATCAGAATATCTGGGATTTCAACACAATTCCATCTCCCCAGATTTAGTATGAGATTCTACGAGTTAGAGGCTCAGTCCTACAAGATTACATCCCTGACCCCTAAACACACTCTTAACAGTTCAGTTCAATAGCTCAGTCGTGTCTGACTCTTTGTGACCCCATGAATTGAGGCAGGCCAGGCCTCCCTGTCGATCACGAACTCCCAGAGTTCAACCAAACTCATGTCCATCGAGCTGCTGATGCCATCTCATCCTCTGTCGTCCCCTTCTCCTCCTGCCCCCAAACCCTCCCAGCATCAGAGTCTTTTCCAATAAGTCAACTCTTCGCATGAGGTGGTCAAAGTACTGGAGTTTCAGCTTCAGCATCAGTCCCTCCAAAGAACATTCAGGACTGATCTCCTTTAGAATGGACTGGTTGGGTCTCCTTGCAATCCAAGTGACTCTCAAGAGTCTTCTCCAACATCACGGTTCAAAAGAATCAATTCTTCGGTGCTCAGCTTTCTTCACAGTCCAACTCTCACATCCATACATGACTACTGGAAAAACCATAACCTTAACTAGACGGACCTTTGTTGGCAAAGTAATGTCTCTGCTCTTTAATATGCTGTCTAGGTTTGTCATAACTTTCCTTCCAAATGTTATGCCCAAGTTGCAAAATCTCCCAATGACCACCAGGGAGCCAATATCCAATGCAAAAGCAAGAGTTTTTATTACCAAGCTCTAGCTGGGGCTCCCACCGTTACCGACTCAGTGGCTAAGGAGAGGAGCCTTGAACTCTGGGTTTCATTGCTTATATAGGGTATTCTCACACGAAAAGTTCAAAAAATGGGAGTTTCCAGGTTGGGAGTACCTTCTGTGGAAGGGTTAGGTGTTGGGTTCTGATTGGTTTTCATTTCCGGGGCTTAATTCGAATTTCCCAGGCAGGTCATAAGTCCTGAACATAAAGTCAGGAGATCCTGATCTGGGATCTGATTGGCTCGCAGGTGGTGGGGTGAGGTTAGGGGATTTCCAAAGACTCTTTCCTCAGAACTCTAAAATGGAGTCTTTTTTAACAAAATGGGGTGGCTTAGGTTCTTCATTCCCCCCTTCTCAAGGTCCCAAGACAGACCCAATCATGGGTCTAGTACTATATTTTCTTCCATTAAGGGGGCCGCTGGCAGAGCTATATATTGGGACCTGAGCACCATAAGCTGCACCGTGTTGATGAAGCTCTTGATGAAGGTCATTAACTTGTTCAGTAAACACGGCCTGAAGGTGAGTACTTTTGTTGTCTTTGCAGTTTTAGCTTGAGCGGGTTAGTTTTGTCCAATTCGGCCTTCCACCAGAGGAGGAACTCTTCTCATAAGGCGAACAGGTCCGCAGGCCGTGTGTGGGTGTAGTGGACCCAAGCAGAGATGCCATCAACTTTGAGAGCAGTTGGTGTCATCAAGACAACAAGGAAGGGTCCCTTCCACCTAGGCTCTAGGGTCTCTTGGCGATGACAGCGCATGTACACCCAGTCTCCTGGCCGGTAGCAGTGAGGTTCAGGTGGAGGGCCTGATTCATATAGCTCTTTGAGCCTCTTCCATGTGTCCCTGTGGGAGTATTGTAAGGACCAGAGACAAAAAAGCAACTTCTGATCATCTATTTCTTTTAACACTTCTGACTTTAGGTTAGGGATTATTGGGGGAGGTATCCCATACATGATTTCAAAAGGGGTGAGTCCCAGTTGGTAGGGTGAGTTCCACACCCAGTATAAGGCAAAGGGGAGGAGAGCCACCCAGTCCCTGCCAGTCTCAGCAACTAGCTTTGTTAATGTCTCTTTAAGTGTCCTATTTATTCATCATTTCTACTTGTCCTGAGCTCTGGGGCCTACAGGCACAGTGTAGCTTCCATCTAGCCCCCAAAGCCCGGGCTACCCCCTGGCTTACCTGAGATATGAAGGCTGGCCCATTATCTGACCCCAACTGTACCAGAAACCCAAGCTGTGGCAAGATGTCTTCAGCTTTTTGGCTGCCACCTGTGCTATTTCTCTCTTGGTGGGGAAAGCTTCTACCCACCCTGAGAAGGTATCTATGAACACCAACAGGTATTTATATCCATATTTACCCGGTTTCACCTCAGTGAAGTCCACCTCCCAGTAAGCTCCTGGTCTTGTCCCCCATTCTCTAATTCCTTGGTTGGCCGGGTGAGGGACAGCGTTCATGAGTTGGCATGCTTTGCAGTTTGATATGATGTCTTCTATTGTCATCCTGGCATTTTTCATGGTAATTTTGGCATGTCTAATCAGGTCTTGCATCTTGTGGATTCCCAGGTGAGTGGCATGATGCATTTTTAGTACCAGTGATGATCTGGCGGGAGTGAGCTCAAGAGGTTGTATGGGTTTGGCACCGTAGGATGAATATCTAGAACTCGGCGATTAACCTCCTGCAGGTCCTGTATTGGCCGATAGTCATGAGAATTTGGTTTTTTAACAGGGAGCAGGGGAGTATTCCACGCCGACTGACAGGGTCTCAAGATTTTCTGGGCTAGGAGCCTGCGGATATGGGGGGTGATTCCCTGTCAGGCCTCTAAGGTCATAGGATATTGTCTGACTCAGATGGGATCAGCCCCTGGCTTGAGATCTCTATATACAGGAGGGCGGTGCCTAGCCAAGCCGGTTCCCCCTGTCTCAGCCCACGCTTCAGGGAATTCACCTAGCCACTCCTGAATGTCTGTTTGGGGAAGAGTCGGTTTTTGGTGCAGCCGATATTCATCCTCTCATTGAATTGTCAGTACCTGAAGTGGCCTGCTCACCTGATCAAGTATTTTAGTTTCTCCTGGGAGGAAGTGAATTTGAGCTCCCATCTTGGTTAACAAGTCTCTTCCCAACAGTGGGAAGGGACGCTCTGGGATGACCATAAAGGAGTGGGATACCCAGCTTGTACCCAAATCCACCGATCTCTGGGTAGTCCATTGATATTGTTTCATCCCAGTGGCCCCCTGCACCCAAGAGGTTTTTCCTGCCAGCTTCCCCTGAGGCTCTAGCAAAACTGAATATTGAGCCCCCATGTCGACAAAGAAGTCAGTTGGGGTCCCCTCCACTCTTAGGGTTACCCCGAGTTTGGGGAGGGGCGCTGAACCCCGTCTCCCCTAGCCGCTCAGTTCATCGACAGCCAGGATTGGGGGTCTTCCGTGGTCCTTTCTTTTTCTTAGGGCATTCTTTGGCCCAGTGTCCTTCCTCACAATAGGCGCATTGGTTCTTTCCTAACGCTGGTCATGTCCGGGGACGGCTCTTACCTTCAGCCGCCAGGCGGTGCAGCTGGCGCTCCCTCTCCCCCGAGTCGGGAACTGTCGCCGCCAGCAGGACATGTGCCATGTTGCGGGTCTGGCGGTCTGCTGCCTTGGCTTTTCTCCTCAGGGGTCTCTCGGGTGCTGTGGACCCTTTCTGCTACGGTTATCAAATCCTGGATACTCTTTTCACCCAGGCGCTCTAGTTTTTGTAACTTTTTCTAATATCTGGAGCCGCCTAATTGATGAAATGCATTATCAAAGCAGCCTGAGTGCCTTCTGCTTCTGGGTCCATGGGGGTGTATTGTCTAAAGGCCTCCATCAGTCTTTGCAGATAAGCGGCTGGACTCTCAGTGGGGCCTTGTTGAACATCTCCTACTCTAGCTAGGTTAGTGGGTTTCCGTGCAGCTGCCTTGAGCCCCCCCAGCAGAGTCTGGCGGTAAACTCGGAGCCTCTCCTTACCTTGTGCCGTATTGTAACCCCAGTCAGGTCGAGACAAGGGGAAGGAGGTGTTAATTTCATCTATATTATCAGTGGGCTCTCCATTGGCCCCAGGGACCCTTTTACGGGCCTCATTCTGTGTTCTCTCTCTCTCTTCCGTGGTGAAGAGAATCTGGAGCAGCTGTTGACAGTCGTCCCAGGTGGGCTGATGAGTAAAAAGCACAGTCTCCAGAAGGTTAGTTAGATCTCTAGGGTTATCTGAGAGCTTAGCATTCTGAGACCTCCAGTTATAAAGGTCGCTGGTAGAGAAGGGCCAGTACTGATGAGGTTGGTTCCCTTCTTAGTCGGGGGGACCAGCCACTCATAAAGGGAGGGCAACAGTTGAGTCTACCAGCCCGTCGGCCCTAGGTGGAAACAGAGTCTGGCAGTAAACTCAGAGCCTCTCCTTAGCTTGTGCTGTATTGTAATTCCAGTCAGGTCGCCACAAAGGGAAGGAGGTGTTAATTTCATCTATATTATTAGTGGGCTCTCTATTGGCCCCAGGGACCCTTTTACAGGCCTCATTCTGTATTCTCTCTCTCTCTTCCATGGTGAAGAGAGTCTGGAGCAGCTGTTGACAGTCATCCCAAGTGGGCTGATGAGTAAAAAGCACAGTCTCTAGAAGGTTAGTTAGAGCTCTAGGGTTATCTGAGAACTTNTCATCTATATTATTAATGGGCTCTCTATTGGCCCCAGGGACCCTTTTACAGGCCTCATTCTGTATTCTCTCTCTCTCTTCCATGGTGAAGAGAGTCTGGAGCAGCTGTTGACAGTCGTCCCAAGTGGGCTGATGAGTAAAAAGCACAGTCTCTAGAAGGTTAGTTAGAGCTCTAGGGTTATCCGAGAACTTAGCATTCTGGGACCTCCAGTTATAAAGGTCACTGGTAGAGAAGGGCCAGTACTAATGAGGTTGGTTCCCTTCTTTGTCGGGGGGACTGGCCACTCATAAAGGGAGGGCAACAGTTGAGTCTACCAGCCCCGACAGAGACATGGCTCGCCTATGGTGAGTATTTTGTGTGGGTCCCCCTTCTGATGTGTCAGCCCTAGGTGGAGGGATAGCAGGGGCCTGTGGTGGCTCGAGCAGTTGGTAAGGGGGTGGGAAGAGAAGTTCTTCCTCTGTTCCCCCTTGTAAAATGGGGTACAGCGGCGCTGTTGGTTCAGGTTCCTTGGGATCTTTCAGGTTCTTTCCTACATGTCACCAGCACCTGTGTGGTGGAAAATCCCTGTTGAGGCAAGAAAGGTTTTCCCATGGTGGGGGGCACAATATTAGATCTTCCCACACTATGACATAGGCAATTTGGTCAGGGTGTCCACTCTGTGGTCGAAAGATGATGTCTTGGACTCGGTGCACAGTTTCCAAGTCAAAGGTGCCCTCTGGGGGCCATCCCACGTGGAAGGTTGGCCATTCCGCACTGCAAAATGTGATCAATTTATCTTTCTTAATTTCCACACTGAAGTCATGGACGTGCACCATGACCTCCTTAAAATGGTCAGTGACCAGAGATAGAGGAGTAGGGCTAGATTGACTTTGCCATCGTTCCTAGATCAGTCAGATGTTGGTAAATTAACACAGACAATACAGATAGCCACACAGACAGACAGAGAGACAGAAGAAACAGACCTCCGGGAGTCCAGAGGCAAAACTGAAAGTAAGACAACAGCCTCCGGCCATTCAGTAGGAGCAACCCGCTATCGTCTACAGAGAACAGGGGCACTCCGTCCCCTCCTAGGGGGTCAGGGACGTCTCCCAATGACCCACACCGGTGACCCGCCGGTGCGTCCGCCTGAGTCATATACCGGCTTCAGAAAATAGGCCTTATCAGAAACAAAGAGACAGAGATCTTACCGGTCGCAGATAACTCTCTGGATTGGTTTCCCTGCAGGGCCTATGGGAGATCCTGGACAAGCCCCCAAATGTTATGCCCAAGTCGCGAAATCTCCCAATGACCACCAGGGAGCCGATATCCAATGCAAAAGCAAGAGAGTTTTTATTACCAAGCTCGAGCTGGGGCTCCCACCATTACCGACGCAGTGGCTAAGGAGAGGAGCCTCGAACTCTGGGTTTCATTGCTTATATAGGGTATTCTCGCATGAAAAATTCGAAAAACGGGAGATTCCGGGTTGGGAGTACCTTCTGTGGAAGGGTTAGGTGTTGGGTTCTGATGGGTTTTCATTTCCCGGGCTTAATTCAAATTTCCCAGGCAGGTCATAAGTCCTGAACATAAAGTCAGGAGATCCTGTTCTGGGATCTGATTGGCTCGCAGATGGTGGGGTGAGGTCAGGGGATTTCCAAAGACTCTTTCCTCAGAACTCTAAAATGGAGTCTTTTTTAACAAAATGGGGTGGCTTAGGTTCTTCAATAGCATACCACAAACAAGTAGAAAAACTGAAAAGCAACTGCAGAAAAAGGAGTTTACCCACAAAGGAATGATAAACCAATGACAGCTAGCTCAATGGCACTAACAGTATTTTAGAACAATGACTGATAATCAGGAATAAATCTTTAAAGGGATGGGAGAAAATAATTGGCGTCCCAAAATTCTACACCCAGCTGAAATTTTATGCAAGAATTAAGATAAAAGGACATTTTCAGGAAAATGTAAACACACACACACACAANAGACAGAAGAAACAGACCTCCGGGAGTCCAGAGGCAAAACTGAAAGTAAGACAACAGCCTCCGGCCATTCAGTAGGAGCAACCCGCTATCGTCTACAGAGAACAGGGGCACTCCGTCCCCTCCTAGGGGGTCAGGGACGTCTCCCAATGACCCACACCGGTGACCCGCCGGTGCGTCCGCCTGAGTCATATACCGGCTTCAGAAAATAGGCCTTATCAGAAACAAAGAGACAGAGATCTTACCGGTCGCAGATAACTCTCTGGATTGGTTTCCCTGCAGGGCCTATGGGAGATCCTGGACAAGCCCCCAAATGTTATGCCCAAGTCGCGAAATCTCCCAATGACCACCAGGGAGCCGATATCCAATGCAAAAGCAAGAGAGTTTTTATTACCAAGCTCGAGCTGGGGCTCCCACCATTACCGACGCAGTGGCTAAGGAGAGGAGCCTCGAACTCTGGGTTTCATTGCAGATATAGGGTATTCTCGCATGAAAAATTCGAAAAACGGGAGATTCCGGGTTGGGAGTACCTTCTGTGGAAGGGTTAGGTGTTGGGTTCTGATGGGTTTTCATTTCCCGGGCTTAATTCAAATTTCCCAGGCAGGTCATAAGTCCTGAACATAAAGTCAGGAGATCCTGTTCTGGGATCTGATTGGCTCGCAGATGGTGGGGTGAGGTCAGGGGATTTCCAAAGACTCTTTCCTCAGAACTCTAAAATGGAGTCTTTTTTAACAAAATGGGGTGGCTTAGGTTCTTCAATAGCATACCACAAACAAGTAGAAAAACTGAAAAGCAACTGCAGAAAAAGGAGTTTACCCACAAAGGAATGATAAACCAATGACAGCTAGCTCAATGGCACTAACAGTATTTTAGAACAATGACTGATAATCAGGAATAAATCTTTAAAGGGATGGGAGAAAATAATTGGCTTCCCAAAATTCTACACCCAGCTGAAATTTTATGCAAGAATTAAGATAAAAGGACATTTTCAGGAAAATGTAAACACACACACACACACAAAACACATTCTTAATGCTAAATTATATATTTTAGCATTATAAGTTGTCCTTTTTTTGTCTTAAAGTATTGAAGGCTCAAATTACACTGAATTTAATGTTAAGATGTTGAGACCTGATTTTTACAGAGGAGCCTGGTGGGCTGCTGTCTATGGGGTTGCACAGAGTCAGACACGACTGAAGCGACTTAGCAGCAGCAGCATACATTTGCCCATCATTTTAATTTTAACCTTTCAAGTAACTTTAAAAAAAAAGCTCTCTCATGTACATTATAAAACTGGATTGGTTTCATGATATAAAATTTTTGCTCTTAACCAGTGAATTAAGCCCAATTAAGTTTAATAATATGACAGATAAGTCTGGTACTTGTTCTGACATTTGTATGTGCATCTTACTATATGGACTCATTATTTTTTTAACTGCAGTCTTCTAATAGGAAGTTGTGCATTAAGGATTTCTTTATTGTAATTAGGTATAAATATAACCTATAATTAATCTTCTAGATAATGCCCTTACCATACTGTTATTAAGAGAGAAGACAATATCATAAATATGTCACTCCTGCTTACAGAATTACGAATTAATATAATTGTAGCATTAATATAAAAAGTTAAAACAGCAGTAAAACCCTGAAAAGAGATCAATGAGGGGAAATTAACCCTACCAGCTAATAAAACATTGTATAAAGCCTGATTGATAAGAAATTATATGGAGAATGTACTGTCAGGCGAGTGTATGCTCCTCAGTTCTGTCTTGTCACAACAAAGATTTGGAGTGATGGACATTAAAGCCTTCAGTGCATCACAGCTCTCGGGTCTTGGACAGACCATGTTATAGCTCTTAGACAAATCAGTGTTACAGTTCTATTTTATTTAGAAAATAGCAAGAGAATCCATCCTCGAGGTGTGAGGGCATGCCGACGCAAAGATGCAGAGAAGAGAGTGGGGAAGCGCACCAGCACGCCGGGGAGAGAGAGAGAGAGTGTGTGTGCTTTGGCTTCTCTTTTTATGTTTTTTTCCCTCCCTCTGGGCCTGCCCTGTGTAAATTGGGCCAGCCAGGAGTGCTGTTTGTTCTACCTGAAGTCCTCACTCCGGTCCTCAGACCTTCCTTTGTTCTATTTTCACAGGCTTTTCCCTTCCTTGTCTTTTAGCCACCACCATTTTGGGTTCCTGTTTCCTATTCTAACTACCTAACATTCCCCCCTCAAGAGATGGGAGGCCCAATTCTTTGGGAATAGAGGCGTCGAGGTCTTTCTGGCTACTTCCTGCTGAACTGGGATGGCAAGGGTTATTGGGCCTCCCCTTCTTGCCAGTCTCAAGCCTCCGTGTCCTTATAGCGGTGTCTATCTAAGGGTGAGTGATATTTTCCATGGTCTGCTGTAGTTTTATATTTTTGTTGAACTGGCACTGCATGTTGTAGCTTGTTGACCTGGGCAGAGATAAAACAGGTTAGACAATTGATAATACATGGAGCAATCATAAGCAGCATCAATATGGCATAACAAGGACTAGTAGGGGCATTAGCCAATTCCAAATTTCCATCCCCAGGATGGCTCAAGTCCCTCCTTGTTCAGGGATCAGAAGATATATCTCCTGTCTCTTTTGGAGTACAATCTTTGCCAAGCTATGTTGGCTTTTTAGAGCTATCCTGAGAAACTTTATCCCCAGAAACCAGATTTGGGGGATGTTCATTAGAATGGCATTCATTTGTAGTTCTGNCCCCAGGATGGCTCAAGTCCCTCCTTGTTCAGGGATCAGAAGATATATCTCCTGTCTCTTTTGGAGTACAATCTTTGCCAAGCTATGTTGGCTTTTTAGAGCTATCCTGAGAAACTTTATCCCCAGAAACCAGATTTGGGGGATGTTCATTAGAATGGCATTCATTTGTAGTTCTGAGATCTCCCAGGGGCTCACAAGTGTATTGAGTGTCTTCTGTTTTCTACGGCTGACTCATGAGTAGTGAATCCAGTAGTCATGTTCTGGTACCTTGACTGTTGTGGGGGTAGAAAGTATTACAGGGTAGGGGCCCTTCCATTTGGGCTGGAGTTGAGCCTTTGGGGACCCATTTTTCTAGACTTTAATTAGGACTTGAGCCCCTGGAGCATATAGTTGTGACTCCTTACAATCTTTTGGGTCCTGGTTCATACCTCACAAGTGTATATCCTGTTGGAATTGCCCAATGGCCATGGTATAAGACTGGACGGTCTGAACCTCTGGATCTAGGAAGAGGTCTTTGACATAAACAAAAGGTCTCCCATATAGCATCTCATAAGGACTAAGACCAACCTGTTCCTTAGGGACAATACGGGTACAGAGGAGAGCTATTGGTAAAGCCTCCTTCCATCCCAGGAAGGTCTCCTGGGTTATCTTTTTATTGCTGATTTTAAGAATTGGTTGGGTCTTTACTTTTCTGAAGACTGAGGCCTCCAGGCACAATGGAGATAATAAGTAATGCCCAATTCTTTAGAGACATCTTGGGTGAGCTTGGAAGTAAATGATGTCCCATTGTCACTTTGTAATAACCTGGGCAGACCAAATCTTGGAATGATTTCATGGAGTTTTTTTTTTTTTTTTTTTCCACTTCCTCAGCCTTCTTAGTCCATGTGGGAAAGCCTTCAATCTATCCTGTGAATGTATCTATCATGACTAATAGGTATTTATACCCTTGAGAAACTGGCATCTGGGTGAAGTCCATCTGCCAGTCATCTCCTGGGTAGATCCCTCATCTTTGGATGGGGTGGCCCAGCTGGGGTCCTCAAGCTCCTTGGGGGTTGTTTAACTGGCAAGTGGGACAAGAGGAGACCACTTGCTTTATAGTTGTTTGGGGGCCTGTTCTTCTGAAGTACCTTTCTAGTAATTTTTGGAGAGCCTTTTTTCCTAAATGAGTGGTGGCATGTAAGGAGTTAACCAACTTCCATTGGAGGTCCCAGGCAGAAAAAGGAGTCCCTTCTTTTGGAACTACCCTATATGATCTTCTTGAAAGCCCTCACTCTTAGCTTTAAGAGTCTCACCTTCAGTATATGAAGGAGTTTCTGGCAAATTCGTCTGTGGAACTAGGGTGGCAACTCCTATTAGGTCATTGTTCTGTAATGCTGCTCTCTTAGCTGCCTGATCAGCTGCTTGGTTCCCTCGTGCCACTTCCGTGTTCCCTTTTTGGTGTCCTTTACAGTGGGAGACTGAAACCTCAGTGGGCAGATGGACTGCCTCCAAGAGTCTAAGAATTTGATCACCATATTTGATTGGGGACCCTTGGGTGGTTAAGTGGCCCCTTTCTTCCAAAATAGCAGCATGTGCATGTAGCACCAGAAAGGATACTTGGAGTCGGTGTAAATGGCTATTATTTTTCCTTTTCCCAGTTCTAAAGCTTGAATCAGGGCTATGAGCTCAGCTAATTGGGCTGAAGTACCAGGTGACAGAGGCTTAGTCTCTATGATCTCAAAATTGGAAACTACTGTATACCCTGCTCTTCTTTTTCCATCTAGGACAAAGCTGCTTCCATCATTGTACCAGATTTCCTCAGTATTGATCAGAGGATCTTCTGAAAATCCCTCTCAGTGTTTTGTCCAATGACCCAAGGTTTCTAGACAAGAGTGAAAGGGGAGAGAGCCCTCAGGGGTAGGCTGGAGAGTGGCTGCATTAAGAACTTCACAAGGGGATAAAGTGTGGCCTTGATTTTCCATCAGCATTACTTGATATCTGAGGATTCTTTGATCAGACATCAATAAATGGCCTCTCCCATTTAGGAGTTGTTTTACTTGGTGGCTGGTAAAAATAGTTAGTTTGCACCCAAAGGAGAGTTTTAAAAGCATCTTCTATCATGATTGCAATAGCTGCAAGATTTCGAAGGCAGCGGGGCCAGCCTCAGTCGGTTGGATAGAGCCTTTTGAATAAGTAAGCAACAGGCTGGGGCTCAGATCCCAACCTTTGAGTTAACACACCCAAGGCTATTCTCTCTATTTCATGGACATAAAGTTGGAATGCTTTTTTGGGTCTGGCAACCTCAAGGAAGGTGCCTGAGGTAAGGCTTGTTTTAGTACAGCCTTTGCCTTCTTTTGAGGAGTTCCCCACATCAGCGGGATTGAATCATCCTGTCCCTTTAAGCTTTCATTTAAGGGCTGGGCAATTAGACCATAGTTGGGTATCCAGATTCTACAATACCATCATTTAGCCCCAGGAAAGCTCACAATTGTTATTGAGTCGTGGGGGAGGTCAACTGGAGGATTCCTTGTACCCGATCAAAAGACAACTTCCTGGACCCATGTGTAATCTGAACTCCCAGGTAAATGTCCTTTGTCTTGACCATCTGTGCCTTAGCATGAGAGGCATTATATCCCCTTTTTGGCCAAAAAGTTTAGAAACTGAATTGCATGTTGTTGGGCTTTTTTTTTTTTTTTTCATTTGGAGAGCAGATTAGTAGGTCATCTATGTATTGTAATATTTTCCCATTTGGTCCCAGGTCCAGATCTAGGAGATCCCAACTAAGGGCTTGTCCAAACAAGTGAGGGCTATCTCTGAACCCCTGAGGTGAAACTGTCCAAATCATGTTTTTTGTTTGTTTGTTTTTTTTTCTCCTGGGGCCTCCCACTCAAAGGCAAAAAGATATTGGGATTCTTTAGCCAGTGGTATGCAAACAAAACATGCATCTTTGAGATCCAAGACTGTAAACCACTTGGCACTGGGTGGGATTTCTCCCAAGATTACATAGGGATTGGGTACTGTGGGATGGAGGGGGACTACAGTTTCATTTATGACCTGGAGATCTTGAACCATTTGCCAGGTCCTGTCCTTTTTCTTTACTGAGAGGATTGGGGTTTTACATGGCGAATTGGTGGGGACCAATAGCCCACAAGCAAGGAATTTATTTATTAAAGAGTGTAGTCCCTCCCGAGCCTCTCTTTTGAGGGGATATTGTTTCCGGTTAGGAAACCGAGTGGGATCTTGGAAGACAATGATGACCAGTTCAGCTTGGTGGGCTCATACAGAAATTCCCTGGTCCCACCCCTGGGGGTTAATTTTGTCCTCCCATAGTTTTTGGTCCCTCTCTATTGGAGAAGGTGTAATGGGTTCTTCAGCAGTAACCAGGAGCTGTAGGGCCCTAGGAGCTGAAAAGCTTCTTATCATAAGGGTTGTCCCCAGTTTAGTGAGTATATCTCTTCCCATTAAGGGAGTAGGACACTCAGGGACCACCAGAAACTGGTGGGAAAATATTTGTCCATTCCAGCAACAAAGGAGTGCTTGAGTGAATCTTTTAGTAGTTGTTTTTCCTGTATCACCCAAAATAGTACAGGTTTGGGAGGAGAAGGCTCCAGAGTAGGAGATCAAGACAGAGTAGGTAGCCCCCATGTCAACCAAGAATTCTCGGACCTACCTGCCACATCCAGTTGCACCCTTGGCTCCAGCTCTGTGATGGTTATCTGTCACAGGTGGGCTGGCTGGAGCGGGCCTCTTCAGTCCTATTGAACCATTGTGAGGCAAGGTTTGGAGCTTGACCTTGAGGCTCTTGTGTCCCAAGGGCAGAGTGCCGCCCAATGTCCCAATTGATGGCACTTGTAACAAGCCATTTTAGGAGACTTTTCACAGTTTAGACACTCTCTGGCCCAATGCCTTGCCTGTCTACAGATTAGGCATTTGCCTAGTGCCTTGTCCTTCAAGGACTCGGGGTTTGCCACAGGGTTTCCCCGGAGGGCGGCCAGTATCTGGGCATGCCTTGTCTCTTTCCTTCTCTCCCTCTCCTTGGCCTTGGCCTCTTTCTCCTGTTCTCTGTTATAAAAGGTATTGGTGGCTGTCTAGACCATCTCATCTAAAGAGGAAGAAGGGTCCTGCTGCTGTAGCTGTTGTAACTTAATTCTGATATCTGATGCACACTGGGACAGGAATTTGTCCTTTAAAATCACCTGTCCCTTGTAAGAGTCTAAGTCCAGATTGGTAAACTTTTGGAAGGCCTCTTTTAGCCTTTCCAGAAAGGCAATGGGGTTCTCATTGGGCTCCTGAGTTATTGCTGAGACTGCACACAGTCCCACAAGTAATAGGCTTCCTTCTGTTTCCATGGGTGAACTTCCTTAGGGGTGAGTCTTTCTGAAGCTTATCCTACCTAGTAATGTTCCAACCTAAGAGCCAGGCATCCCTGGGTCAGGGTGCAGATCCCCAGGCAGGCTGAGGCATGACAGCCGCCTGGAGATAGAATCCCTGGGCAGGTCAAGGCGTGATGACCTCCTGAGACCCCTGAACTAGCAGATCCCTGAGCAGGTTGAGGCATGACAACCTTTCGAGGACCAGATCCCTAGGCAGGTCAATTCAGGTTGACCTCCTGGGATCCCCAGACTGGAGTTCAGTGTCCCCAAGGTCTCCAGCATGACCAGTGCTGGGTAGGATTCAGGGATTGTAATCTTAACACGTTGCTGGTTTGTTTACCGCAGATGGGAATAGATATCATGATATAAAGCAATCCAAGCCATTTCCCTGAGACTGGGAAACAGTGTAACAGTCATAAGCCTTATCCTCTTACTCTAAGGGATTGTAAATCACTGATTGCTTCCCCTAGTCCTCATAAGAGCAGGTTAGGGTGTCTCCAATGGTAAACATTTCATTGTCATAGACCCGCTTTCGGAGAAGGCAATGGCAACCCACTCCAGTACTCTTGCCTGGAAAATCCCATGGACGGAGGAGCCTGGTAGGCTGCAGTCCATGGGGTCGCTAAGAGTCGGACACGACTGAGCGACTTCACTTTCACTTTTCACTTTCATGCATTGGAGAAGGAAATGGCAACCTGCTCCAGTGTTCTTGCCTGGAAAATCCCAGGGACAGGGGAGCCTGATGGGCTGCCATCTATGGGGTTGCACAGAGTCGGACACGACTGAAGTGACTTAGCAGCAGCAGTAGCAGCAGACCCACTTTAGGCAATAACAGAAGTAGTGACAAAGTAGTGGGTTGTCTGGCTCTGTTAGGGACAGTAAAGTGTTTTAATAGGCTGGGTGGAGCAATAGGCTTGTGGTCTACAAGAGAGCAGGGTCCTGATTGTAGGAGTTAGCAATTGGCTTAAGAACAAATTTGTTAAGAGGCAACAGATCAAATGTTCCATAAAAGTGGAGTGGAGATTTGATCTGGGGGTATGTTTGTAACTAGGAGAAGGATGGTAAGGGTTTGGGCCCAAGGCCTGTGGGGCTAACTCCCAAAGTGGCAAACATTATCACTGGAAGCCCAATTGCCTTTGAAGGGATGACAACTGATGGACTTCTAGCAGGCACTGTGTGCCTGTTGCCTACCCTAGAGGGTTCACTGAGAGATGCTGGTGTTGCACATGTTGTAGGGAACATGGAAGATGAAAGCCTAAATATCTAGAGGTTGGATATTGTATAGTATTTCCCTCCCAACAGCCAGTTATTTTTTAGTTGTCCCTCCATAAGATTATAGAGGAGACATTGTGGGCCTGGTAGTGGGGCTGAGGAAAAGAGCATGAGACAGGAAGAAAAGGGACAGGTCACAAATTTTAAAAGAATTACATAGCACAAGGGTTTAACATAAACTGATTAAAATCAGTTGGGTCCAGTATGACAAGTTAAATTCAAGTAAACCTTAATCCCCAACCTGTAAGCCAAAAGACACACCCAGAGGTGGCAGGACAGCTCTAGTCAGTTCAGTTCAGTTCAGTCGCTCAGTCCTGTCAGACTCTTTGCGACCCCATGAATAGCAGCACGCCAGGCCTCCCTGTCCATCACCAACTCTGGAGTTTAATCAAACTCGTGTTCATCGAGTCAGTGATGCCATCCAGCCATCTCATCCTCTGTCGTCCCCTTCTCCTCCTGCCCCCAATCCCTCCCAGCATCAAAGTCTTTTCCAGTGAGTCAACTCTTCGCATGAGATGGCCAAAGTACTGGAGTTTCAGCTTCAGCATCATTCCCTCCACAGAAATCCCAGGGCTGATCTCCTTCAGAAAGGACTGGTTGGATCTCCTTGCAGTCCAAGGGACTCTCAAGAGTCTTCTTCAACACCACAGGTGAAAAGCATCAATTCTTCAGCACTCAGCCTTCTTCACAGTCCAACTCTCACATTCATACATGACCACTGGAAAAACCATAGCCTTGACTAGACAGACCTTTGTTGGCAAAGTAATGTCTTTGCTTTTCAATATGCTATCTAGGTTGGTCATAACTTTCCGTCCAAGGAGTAAGCATCTTTTAATTTCATGGCTGCAGTCACCATCTGCAGTGATTTTGGAGCCCCAGAAATAAAGTCTGACACTGCTTCCACTGTTTCCCCATTTATTTCCCATGAAGTGATGGGACCGGATGCCATGATCTTCGTTTTCTGAATGTTGAGCTTTAAGCCAACTTTTTCACTCTCCTCCTTCACTTTCATCAAGAGGCTTTTTAGTTCCTCTTCACTTTCTGCCATAAGGGTGGTGTCATCTGCATACTTGAGGTTATTGATTTTTCTCCCAGCAATCTTGATTCCAGCTTTTCCTTCTTCCAGTCCAGCGTTTCTCACAATGT
>SJYX01016671.1:45775-75821 GCA_006410675.1 Oreotragus oreotragus
ATATAGGTTTCTCAAGAGGCAGGTCAGGTGGTCTGGTATTCCCATCTCTTTCAGAATTTTCCACAGTTTATTGAGATCCACACAGTCAAAGGCTTTGGCATAGTCAGTAAAGCAGAAATAGATGTTTTTCTGGAACTCTCTTACTTTTTTCCATGATCCAGCGGATGTTGGCAATTTGATCTCTGGTTCCTCTGCTTTTTCTAAAACCAGCTTGAACATTAGGAAGTTCCTGGTTTACGTATTGCTGAAGCCTGGCTTGGAGAATTTTGAGCATTACTTTACTAGCGTGTGAGATGAATGCAATTGTGCAGTAGTTTGAGCATTCTTTGGCATTGCCTTTCTTTGAGATTGGAATGAAAACAGACCTTCTCCAGTTCTGTGGCCACTGCTGAGTTTTCCAAATTTGCTGGCGTATTGAGTGCAGTACTTTCACAGCATCATCTTTCAGGATTTGAAATAGCTCCACTGGAATTCCATCACCTTCACTAGCTTTGTTCGTAGTGGTGCTTTCTAAGGCCCACTTGATTTCAAATTCCAGGATGTCTGGATGTAGGTGAGTGATCACTCCATCATGAAGATCTTTTTTGTACAGTTTTTCTGTGTATTCTTGCCACCTCTTCTTAATATCTTCTGTTTTTGTTAGGTCCATACCATTTCTGTTCTTTATCGAGCCCATCTTTCCATGAAATGTTCCCTTGGTATCTCTAATTTTCTTGAAGTGATTTCTAGTCTTTCACATTCTGTTGTTTTCCTCTATTTCTTTGCATTGATCACTGAGGAAGGTTTTCTTATTTCTTCTTGCTATTCTTTGGAACTCTGCATTCAGATGCTTATATCTTTCCTTTTCTCCTTTGCTTTTCACTTCTCTTCTTTTTACAACTATTTGTAAGGCCTCCCCAGACAGCCATTTTGCTTTTTTGCATTTCTTTTCCATGGGGATGGTCTTGATTCCTGTCTCCTGTACAATGTCTTGAACCTCCATCCATAGTTGATCAGGCACACTATCTATCAGATCTATGCCCTTAAATCTATTTCTCACTTCCACTGGATAATCATAAGGGATTTTATTTAGGTCATACCTGAATGGTCTAGTAGTTTTCCCTACTTTCTTCAATTTAAGTCTGAATTTGGCAATAAGGAGTTCATGATCTGAGCCACAGTCAGCTCCTGGCCTTGTTTTTGTTGACTGTACAGATCTTCTCCATCTTTGGCTGCAAAGAATATAATCAATCTGATTTCAGTGTTGACTATCTGGTGATGTCCATGTGTAGAGTCTTCTCTTATGTTGTTGGAAAAGGGTGTTTGATATGACCAGGACAGCTCTAAGGCACTGTCAAAAGATGGAGGAATGGGTGGTTCTCCAATGGTTGAGATGATCCTCCCACTCATCAGCATATGAATTCACCCCGCTAGCAAAACCTAGCCATACCTAATTCCTTGGCCCCAGCCTTTGCCCTCAGCAATGGCCCACACCCTGAAGAGTGTGCTTCTCTCTGAATCCTAACAAATCCACCTCTTATTTATTGCTTTTTCTCTCACTGAATTTTTGCAATGAGACATCAGAGCCTGAACTTCATTAGGGCCTGAAGCCAGGCATCCTGGGTTTTGGCTGGTCTCGAGTGCTGAGAGAGCTGAAGGATGGTAGGAAAAAGCAGTGGGAAAACCGTGCCAAGGGATCCCCTTCATAGCCTACCATAAAATCTGCTAAATATCTGACTTGTGCTCACAATTTTCATTGGCCTGATCCTTGGCACAGAGAAGATTAAGGACAGAAGAACCCCCACTGGCTTGGGTAACAGCTACTGGGGCTCAACATATAGTGCCTTTGGGACAGAGTAGCCTCTCCAGAGTCTCTCAATTGTGCCCATCACCACCCACTTGTTTNCTGATCCTTGGCACAGAGAAGATTAAGGACAGAAGAACCCCCACTGGCTTGGGTAACAGCTACTGGGGCTCAACATATAGTGCCTTTGGGACAGAGTAGCCTCTCCAGAGTCTCTCAATTGTGCCCATCACCACCCACTTGTTTGCAGGGGGTTCAAGAAAACAAGAAAAGAGAGATTGTAAAGGAATTAAGATTTTGTTAGGCGTATGTCCCTTCAGCCATAGGAGTCAGGACCTCCTACCTTAATCCGAGGTCTTCTGGAATCTGAGACTGAGCTGCATGAGCTTTCTGCTGAGTTTGTTTTTCACTGTCCTGGTATCCAGCACGAAGGATCTCTTGTCACTTCCCTTGCACCGGGTTTTCTTTGTGTTCAGCTTCTACTGTGGGAGCTTTTGCTGAGTTGGTCTCTTGCTGTGCTTGGCCTCCTCGATGCAGGGGATGCACCAAGGTTGTTTCAGCCAGGTTAAACATGAATCATGGCACCACAGATGTCAGGAGAGTGTATGCTCCTCGGTTCTGTCTCATCACACCAAAGATTTGGAGTGACGGACATTAAAGCCCTCGGTGCATCACAGCTCTCGGATTTTGGACAGACCATGTTATAAGCTCTTAGACAAATCAGTGTTACAGCTCTATTTTATTTAGAAAATAGCAAGAGAATCCATCCTCGAGGCATGAGAGCATACTGACCCAAAGATATAAAGAGAAGAGAATAGGGGAGGGCACCAGCACATGGGAGAGAGAGAGAGAGAGCACTTTGGCTCCTCTTTTTATATGTTTTTTCCTCCCCCTGGGCATGCCTTGTATAAACTGGGCATAGCCAGGAGAGCTATTTGTTCTACACAAGGTCCTCACTCCAGGCCTTGGACCTTCCTTTGTTCTATTTTCGTGGGCTTTTCCCTTCCTTGTCTTTTAGCCATCTCCATTTTGGACTCCTGTTTCCCATCTAACGACCTAACAGTACCAACAGAACAATGCAACAAAATGAAAGTTCCTGAAATACTCAGTTATATATGGAAATGGCATAGCATATTGGTATGAAAAACGTCTCTTTTAGTAAATGGTTTTGAAATAACTATGCAGCCACATGAATAAAAAACACTGAATCCACTTCTTTCATCAAGCGCCATGATCAACTCTACATGTGCAGGATGGTTAAAAGAAACCAATGAGAACATAAAAGAAACAACAAGTGTAAAATTTCTTTACAACCTTAGAGTAGAAAAAGCCTTGCTAATGACTGTGAATACAAAAATTATCAAAGATCGATAAAGTAGTCTGTTAAAATACCCATTAACTTCTGCATAGAAAAAATTATCAGTATCAGATGATAATGACATATTCAGAAACAACTTGAAAGTTATATTACATACAAAGGTTTTATCTCCCTGAAGTACCATTAAAGAAAGTGATAATTCAATAAAAATGAGGAAAGTATATGAATAAACAGGTTATATAAATTAAAAATTGTCATTAAACATAAAAGAGTGGTTTAGTTCAGTTCAGTTCAGTTCAGTCACTCAGTCGTGTCCAACTCTTTGCGACCCCATGAATTGCAGCACGCCAGGCCTCCCTGTCCATCACCAACTCCCGGAGTTCACTCAGACTTCTTCATGTCCATCGAGTCAGTGATGCCATCCAGCCATCTCATCCTCTGTCATCCCCTTCTCCTCCTGCCCCCAATCCCTCCCAGCATCAGAGTCTTTTCCAATAAGTCAACTCTTCACATGATGTGGCCAAAGTACTGGAGTTTCACCTTTAGCATCAGTCCTGCCAATGAACACCCAGGACTCATTTCCTTTAGGATGGACTGGTTGGATTTCCTTGCAGTCCAGGGGACTCTCAAGAGTCTGCTCCAACACCACAGTTCAAAAACATCAATTCTTCAGCACTCAGCTTTCTTCACAGTCCAACTCTCACATCCATACATGACCACTGGAAAAACCATAGCCTTGACTAGATGGACGTTTGATGGTGAAGTAATGTCTCTGCTTTTCAATAAGCTATCTAGGTTGGTCATAACTTTCCTTCAAAGGAGTAAGTGTCTTTTAATTTCATGGCTGCAATCACCATCTGCAGTGATTTTGAAGCCTAAAAAAATAAAATCTGACACTATTTCCACTGTTTCCCCATCTATTTCCCATGAAGTGATGGGACCAGATGCCATGATCTTCATTTTCTGAATGTTGAGCTTTAAGCCAACTTTTTCACTCTCCTCCTTCACTTTCATCAAGAGGCTTTTTAGTTCCTCTTCACTTTCTGCCATAAGGGTGGTGTCATCTGCATATCTGAGGTTATTGATATTTCTCCCGGCAATCTTGATTCCAGCTTGTGTTTCTTCCAGTCCAGCGTTTCTCATGATGTACTCTGCATATAAGTTAAATAAGCAGGGTGACAATATACAGCCTTGACGTACTCCTTTTCCTATTTGGAACCAGTCTGTTGTTCCATGTCCAGTTCTAACTGTTGCTTCCTGACCTGCATACAGATTTCTCAAGAGGCAGGTTAGGTGGTCTGGTATTCCCATCTCTTTCAGAATTTTCCACAGTTTATTGTGATCCACACAGTCAAAGGCTTTGGCATAGTCAGTAAAGCAGAAATAGATGTTTTTCTGGAACTCTCTTGCTTTTTCCATGATCCAGCGGATGTTGGCAGTTTGATCTCTGGTTCCTCTGCCTTTTCTAAAACCTGCTTGAACATCTGGAAGTTCACAGCTCATGTATGCTGAAGCCTGGCTTGGAGAATTTTGAGCATTATTTTACTAGTGTGTGAGATGAATGCAATTGTGTGGTAGTTTGAGCATTCTTTGGCATTGCCTTTCTTTGGGATTGGAATGGAAACTGACCTTTTCCAGTCCTATGGCCACTGCTGAGTTTTCCAAATTTGCTGGCATATTGAGTGCACCACTTTCACAGCATCATCTTTCAGGATTTGAAATAGCTCCACTGGAATTCCATCACCTTCACTAGCTTTGTTTGTAGTGATGCTTTCTAAGGCCCATTTGATTTCACATTCCAGGATGTCTGGATCTAGGCGAGTGATCAAACCATCATGATTATCTGGGTCATGAAGATTTTTTTTGTACAGTTCTTTTGTGTATTCTTGCTACCTCTTTTTAATATCTTCTGCTTCTGTTAGGTCCATAGCATTTCTGTCTTTTATCGAACCCATTTCTGTGTAAAACGTTCCCTTAGTATCTCCAATTTTCTTGAAGAGATTTCTAGTCTTTCACATTCTGTTGTTTTCCTCTTTTTCTTTACATTGATCATTAAGGAAGGCTTTCTTATCTCTTCTTGCTATTCTTTGGAACTCTGCATTCAGATTCTTATATCTTTCCTTTTCTCCTTTGCTTTTCACCTCTCTTCTCTTCACAACTATTTGTAAGGCCTCCCCAGACAACCATTTTGCTTTTTGCATTTCTTTTCCATGGAGATGGTCTTAGTGTCATTCAAATTGGAGAAGGCAATGGCAACCCACCCTGCCTGGAAAATCCCATGGATGGAGGAGCCTGGTAGGCTGCAGTCCATGGGTTGCAATGAGTTGTACATGACTGAGCAACTTCACTTTCACTTTTCACTTTCATGCATTGGAGAAGGAAATGGCAACCCACTCATGTATTCTTTCCTGGAGAATCCCAGGGACGGGGGAGCCTGATGGCCTGCCGTCTGTTGGGTCCCACAGAGTCAGACATGACTGAAGCAACTTAGCAGCAGCAGCGTCATTCAAAATAAAACAAATACAAATTAGAAATGAAAATTTGCGGTAGTATATTTTACCTATCAGATTGCCAATAATCTAAAATTTTGACAGCTCTATTATCAAATTCAAAGGGAACATGCATTTTGCCATACATTGCTGATAGAAACGCAAAATGGTAAAATTCCCCTGAAGGGTGATTTGTAAATATCAATATCTATTCAAATTGCAAATGCATTTATCCTTTTCTGATGTGATCTTTCCTCTGGAAATTTTATTCTACAGATATGAATGCAAGAATTAGATATTAGAAAGGTATAAGTTTATTCACTGCTACATGATTTACAATGTGGGAAATAAGAAACAATCCAAGTGTTCATCCATAGGGAATAATGGAATAAATACAATCATACAATGGATTTCTCTTTAGTAATTCAGTGAGGGAGCTCTCTATACACATACATGGAAAGCTCTTCAGTATACCATGTGAAATTTAAAAAGAAAAGGTACTGTCCAATGGGGAGAGGGAAGGAGAGGGTGAAATATATGGAGAGAGTAACACAGAAACTTACATTATCATATGTAAAATAGATAGCCAGCAGGAATTTGGTATATGTCTCAGGAAACTCAAACAGGGGGGCTCTGTATCAACCTAGAGGGGTGTGATGGGGAGACAAATGGGAGGGAGGTTCAAAAGGGAGGGGATATATATACCTATGGCTGATTCATGCTGAGGTTTGACAGAAAACAACAAAATTCTGTAAAGTAATTATCCTTCAATTTAAAAATAACTTAAAAATTAAAAAGAAAAGATAATGTCCAAAAGTATAGTATAACATGTTATTTGTGTGCTATCTTTTCCATAATAAAAAATAAAAAAAGTAAGAGCACATGTTCATATTTGCTTATTTTTCCTTAATAAAACTCTGGAATGATGGAGAAGAAACTGATAAAAGTAGGGATCTATGTGTGTTATAGGAGAGGAATGAAATATTTTATTGAATCACTTTATTTTGTTAACTATATGAATGTATTCATTACTTCTTCAAAAGTAAAACTATATTTTAAAGTTGAAAAGATATAAACTTACAACAAAAGGGAGAAGAGACAACAAAATTTTTAAAGCTGGAAAGCATACAACCTGTCTCTTATACACATCTAGATGTGTATAAGAGACAGGCATATAGGTTTCTCAAGAGGCAGGTCAGGTGGTCTGGTATTCCCGTCTCTTTCAGAATTTTCCACAGTTTATTGTGATCCACACAGTCAAAGGCTTTGGCATAGTCAGTAAAGCAGAAATAGATGTTTTTCTGGAACTCTCTTGCTTTTTCCATGATCCAGCGGATGTTGGCAGTTTGATCTCTGGTTCCTCTGCCTTTTCTAAAACCTGCTTGAACATCTGGAAGTTCACAGCTCATGTATGCTGAAGCCTGGCTTGGAGAATTTTGAGCATTATTTTACTAGTGTGTGAGATGAATGCAATTGTGTGGTAGTTTGAGCATTCTTTGGCATTGCCTTTCTTTGGGATTGGAATGGAAACTGACCTTTTCCAGTCCTATGGCCACTGCTGAGTTTTCCAAATTTGCTGGCATATTGAGTGCACCACTTTCACAGCATCATCTTTCAGGATTTGAAATAGCTCCACTGGAATTCCATCACCTTCACTAGCTTTGTTTGTAGTGATGCTTTCTAAGGCCCATTTGATTTCACATTCCAGGATGTCTGGATCTAGGCGAGTGATCAAACCATCATGATTATCTGGGTCATGAAGATTTTTTTTGTACAGTTCTTTTGTGTATTCTTGCTACCTCTTTTTAATATCTTCTGCTTCTGTTAGGTCCATAGCATTTCTGTCTTTTATCGAACCCATTTCTGTGTAAAACGTTCCCTTAGTATCTCCAATTTTCTTGAAGAGATTTCTAGTCTTTCACATTCTGTTGTTTTCCTCTTTTTCTTTACATTGATCATTAAGGAAGGCTTTCTTATCTCTTCTTGCTATTCTTTGGAACTCTGCATTCAGATTCTTATATCTTTCCTTTTCTCCTTTGCTTTTCACCTCTCTTCTCTTCACAACTATTTGTAAGGCCTCCCCAGACAACCATTTTGCTTTTTGCATTTCTTTTCCATGGAGATGGTCTTAGTGTCATTCAAATTGGAGAAGGCAATGGCAACCCACCCTGCCTGGAAAATCCCATGGATGGAGGAGCCTGGTAGGCTGCAGTCCATGGGTTGCAATGAGTTGTACATGACTGAGCAACTTCACTTTCACTTTTCACTTTCATGCATTGGAGAAGGAAATGGCAACCCACTCATGTATTCTTTCCTGGAGAATCCCAGGGACGGGGGAGCCTGATGGCCTGCCGTCTGTTGGGTCCCACAGAGTCAGACATGACTGAAGCAACTTAGCAGCAGCAGCGTCATTCAAAATAAAACAAATACAAATTAGAAATGAAAATTTGCGGTAGTATATTTTACCTATCAGATTGCCAATAATCTAAAATTTTGACAGCTCTATTATCAAATTCAAAGGGAACATGCATTTTGCCATACATTGCTGATAGAAACGCAAAATGGTAAAATTCCCCTGAAGGGTGATTTGTAAATATCAATATCTATTCAAATTGCAAATGCATTTATCCTTTTCTGATGTGATCTTTCCTCTGGAAATTTTATTCTACAGATATGAATGCAAGAATTAGATATTAGAAAGGTATAAGTTTATTCACTGCTACATGATTTACAATGTGGGAAATAAGAAACAATCCAAGTGTTCATCCATAGGGAATAATGGAATAAATACAATCATACAATGGATTTCTCTTTAGTAATTCAGTGAGGGAGCTCTCTATACACATACATGGAAAGCTCTTCAGTATACCATGTGAAATTTAAAAAGAAAAGGTACTGTCCAATGGGGAGAGGGAAGGAGAGGGTGAAATATATGGAGAGAGTAACACAGAAACTTACATTATCATATGTAAAATAGATAGCCAGCAGGAATTTGGTATATGTCTCAGGAAACTCAAACAGGGGGGCTCTGTATCAACCTAGAGGGGTGTGATGGGGAGACAAATGGGAGGGAGGTTCAAAAGGGAGGGGATATATATACCTATGGCTGATTCATGCTGAGGTTTGACAGAAAACAACAAAATTCTGTAAAGTAATTATCCTTCAACTTCACTTCACTTCACTTCACTTCATAGGTACCAAAGCTTTCTTATCCACTAGTCTGCTGATGGATATCTAGGTTGCTTCCATGTCCTGGCTATCACAAACAGTGCTGCGATGAACACTAGAGTACATGTGTCTCTTTCAGTTCTGATTTCCTTGGTGTATATGCCCAGCAGTGGGATTGCTGGGTCATATGGAAGTTTTATGTCCAGTTTTTTTAAGGAATCTCCACACTGTTCTCCATAGTGGCTGAACTAGTCCCACCAACAGTGTAAGAGCTGTCTCTTATACACATCTAGATGTGTATAAGAGACAGACCTAGAGGGGTGTGATGGGGAGACAAATGGGAGGGAGGTTCAAAAGGGAGGGGATATATATACCTATGGCTGATTCATGCTGAGGTTTGACAGAAAACAACAAAATTCTGTAAAGTAATTATCCTTCAATTTAAAAATAACTTAAAAATTAAAAAGAAAAGATAATGTCCAAAAGTATAGTATAACATGTTATTTGTGTGCTATCTTTTCCATAATAAAAAATAAAAAAAGTAAGAGCACATGTTCATATTTGCTTATTTTTCCTTAATAAAACTCTGGAATGATGGAGAAGAAACTGATAAAAGTAGGGATCTATGTGTGTTATAGGAGAGGAATGAAATATTTTATTGAATCACTTTATTTTGTTAACTATATGAATGTATTCATTACTTCTTCAAAAGTAAAACTATATTTTAAAGTTGAAAAGATATAAACTTACAACAAAAGGGAGAAGAGACAACAAAATTTTTAAAGCTGGAAAGCATACAACATGGGAATAGACAATTTAAGAAACCAGTAATACAGTAATACCAGTAATATAGGAAGATAAGAAGCCAGTTAATTTGGGCCACAGAGTCACAGAATGAGTCAGAATTGAAAGTAAGTGTAAATGGGTGGAACTGAAAACTAGAAAGTTAACTAAAAGTCAGTAGAAGAAGTAGGTTCATATACCTATCTTACAAAAAGTAGGTGACTATTCCTTCATCAATCTGGCAAAAGCGTATACTTCTGGGAGATGTTAAAGCAAAGAGACTGTGTAATACCAGGCACAACTGGTAGTAGGCACACCATACAAAAAATAGAGAAAGAGAAGAGGAAACCATAATGGGAAGAAAGAAAGGAGAAGAAAAGAAAGAGGTCAAAGAGGTGAAGAAAGGAAACTAACAGTCACTGACTAATTATTATGTGCCAGAGGCTATTATAGAATTTTAATTATGATAGCTCAATTAATCTTCACAACCATTTCATGAATTATGTACTATAATATTCTCTGTATCATATATGAAGAAATTATGATACAGTAATGTTAAGCTCTATTGACTATGCCAAAGCCTTTGACTGTATGAATCACAATAAACTGTGGAAAATTCTGAAAGAGATGGGAATACCAGACCACCTGACCTTCCTCTTGAGAAACCTATATGCAGGTCAGGAAGCAACAGTTAGAACTGGACATTTAACAATAGACTAGTTCCAAATAGGAAAAGGGTATGTCAAGGCTGTATATTGTCACCCTGCTTATTTAACTTATATGCAGAGTACATCATGAGAAACGCTGGGCTGGAAGAAGAACAAGCTGGAATCAAGATTTCTGGAAGAAATATCAATAACCTGAAGTATGCAGATGCCACCACCCTTATGGCAGAAAGTGAAGAGGAACTAAAAAGCGTCTTGATGAAAGTGAAAGAGGAGAGTGGAAAAGTTGGCTTAAAGCTCAACATTCAGAAAACTAAGATCATGGCATCTGGTCCCATCACTTCATGGCAAATAAATGGAGAAACAGTGGAAGCAGTGTCAGACTATTTTTGGAGTCTCCAAAATCACTGCAGATGGTGATTGCAGCCATGAAATTAAAAGATGCTTACTCCTTGGAAGGAAAGTTATGACCAACCTAGATAGCATATTGAAAAGCAGAGACATTACTTTGCCAACAAAGGTCCCTGTCTCTTATACACATCTCGTAGATGGCAGCCCACCAGGCTCCNCTATTTTTGGAGTCTCCAAAATCACTGCAGATGGTGATTGCAGCCATGAAATTAAAAGATGCTTACTCCTTGGAAGGAAAGTTATGACCAACCTAGATAGCATATTGAAGAGCAAAGATTTTACTTTGCCAACAAAGGTCTGTCTAGTCAAGGATATGGTTTTTCCAGTGGACAGGTATGGATGTGAGAGTTGGACTGTGAAGAAAGCTGAGGGCTGAAGAATTGATGCTTTTTAACTGTGGTATTGAAGAAGACTCTTGAGAGTCCCTTGGACTGTAAAGAGATCCAACCAGTCCATCCTAAAGGAGATCAGTCCTGATTGTTCTTTGGAAGGACTGATGTTGAAGCTGAAATTCCCGTACTTTGGCCACGTCATGCGAAGAGTTGACTCATTGGAAAAGACCCTGATGCTGAGAGGGATTGGGATGGGAGGAGAAGGGGACAACAGAGGATGAGATGGCTGGATGGCATCACTGACTCGATGGACATGAGTTTGGGTAAACTCTGGGAGTTGGTGATGGACAGGGAGGCCTGGCATGCTGCAATTCATAGGGTCGCAAAGAGTCGGACATGACTGAGCGATGGAACTGAACTGAACTGAATTTTAAGTAATTTCACTAGGATACAAATCTATTAAGTGACAAACTTGTGATTAAGAAGACAGCCTGCTTCCAGAGCCATAAGTTTAATACTACACATATTAAAAGGTAAACATGACAGGCCACTTGCTATCTTGGTTCTTAGACAGTTCACAGCTGAGCATGCTTAGTCACCTCAGTCACGTCTAACTCTGTGACCCCATGGAGTGTAGCCCACCAGGCTCCTCTATCCATGGGATTTTCCAGGCAAGGAAACTGAAGTAGGTTGCCATTTCCACCCACCCACCACCACCGCTATTGTTATGACTGTCAGCATTTCTCTGGAGAGTATAATAACACAAAAGAGTCTCTCTGTGAACCATGTCAGCCCCACGCATGCACACTAAAGAAACTCCTCCAACTCATTTTATGAGGCTAGAACAAACCTGATATCAAATCAGACAAGGGCTATCAAGGAACAAAAATTATAAGTAAATTCTGATAATAATTATCAGTTCAGTTTAGTTCAGTTCAGTCACTCAGTAGTGTCCAACTCTTTGCAAACCCATGAATCACAGGACGCCAGGCCTCCCTGTCCATCACCAACTCCCGGAGTTCACTCAGACTTCTTCACGTCCATTGAGTCAGTGATGCCATCCAGCCATCTCATCCTCTGTTGTCCCCTTCTCATCCTAACCCCAATCCCTCCCAGCATCACAGTCTTTTCCAATGAGTCAACTCTTCGGATGAAGTGGCCAAAGTACAGGAGTTTCAGCTTTAGCATCAGTCCTTCAAAAGAAATCCCAGGGCTGATCTCCTTCAGAATGGACTAGTTGGATCTCCTTGCAGATAATAATTATATATATACTTAAAACACTAAATACTAGCCAAGTGATTCCATCAATGCTTAAAAAATAATATATCATGGCCAAATTTATTTGAAGGCAGGAATACAAAGATAACAACAGAAAATACATTAATTTAATTCAACTAAAAATCTATGAATATATTAATAGATAATTGATTTTTTTAAATAACATCAAACTCATAGTGGGAAGAACTTACTAAACACGAGAAAGGTTATATATCAATATAAGTAGTATGTGTCTCACTCAATTGTGAAACTATAGGAACACTCACTTCTAAATGATCTAATATTATCCTTAGCGAGATAATACAGGAGATCCTCGATAATGTAAGACAAGAAAATAAATACAATCAGCCCTCCATATCAGCAGATATAGAACCCACAGACATGGAGGGATAACTGTATTAGCTTTATTATTTATTTATTTATTTAAAATACAAATTTATTTATTTTAATTGGGGACTAATTACTTTACAATATTGCATTGGTTTTGCCATACATCAACATGAATCCACCATGGGTGTACACATGTTCTCCATCCTGATCCCCCCCATATCCCCCCCTCCCCACCTCCCTCCCCCTACCAATTAAGGAATCTCCACACTGTTCTCCATAGTGGCTGTACTAGTTTGCATTCCCACCAACAGTGTAAGAGGGTTCCCTTTTCTCCACACCCTCTCGAGCATTTATTGCTTGTAGACTTTTGGATAGCAGTCATTCTGGCTGGCATGAAGTGGTATCTCATTGTGGTCTTGATTTGCATTTCTCTGATAATGAGTGATGCTGAGCATCTTTTCATGTATTTGTTAGCCATTTGTATGTCTTCTTTGGAGAAATGTCTGTTTAGTTCTTTAGCCCATTTTTTGATTGGGTCTTTTATTTTTCTGGAATTGAGCTGCAGGAGTTGCTTGCATATTTTTGAGATTAATTTTGTGTAAGTTGTTTCATTTGCTATTATTTTCTCCCATTCTGAAGGCTGTCTTTTCACCTTGCTTAGAGTTTCCTTTGTTGTACAGAAGCTTTTCATTTTAATTAGGTCCCATCTGTTTATTTTTGTTTTATTTCCAATATTCTGGGAGGTGGATCATAGAGGATCCTTCTGGGAGTGTTTTGCCTATGTTTTCCTCTAGGAGTTTTAGAGTTTCTGGTCTTACGTTTAGATTTTAATACATTTTGAGTTTATTTGTGTATGGTGTTAGACAGTGTTCTAGTTTCATTCGTTTACAAGTGGTTGACCAGTTTTCCCGGCACCACTTGTTAAAGAGATTGTCTTTTCTCCATTGTACATTCTTGCCTCCTTTGTCAAAGATCAGGTGTCCATAGGGGCATGGGTTTATCTCTGGGCTTTCTATTTTGTTCCATTAATCTATAGTTATGTCTTTGTGCCAGTACCATACTGTCTTGATATCTGTGGCTTTTTAGTGGAGTCTGAAGTCAGGCAGGTTGATTCCTCTAGTTCCATTCTTCTTTCTCAGGATTTCTTTGGCTATTCAAGATTTTTCTGCATTTTTTTAGAAAAGGCAGAGGAACCAGAGATCAAATTGCCAACATCCGCTGGATCATGGAAAAAGCAAAAGAGTTCCAGAAAAACATCTATTTCTGCTTTATTGACTATGCCAAAGCCTTTGACTGTGTGGATCACAATAAACTGTGGAAAATTCTGAAAGAGATAGGAATACCAGACCACCTAATCTGCCTCTTGAGAAATCTGTATGCAGGTCAGGAAGCAACAGTTAGAACTGCACATGGAACAACAGACTGATTCCAAATAGGAAAAGGAGTACGTCAAGGCTGTATATTGTCACCCTGCTTATTTAACTTATATGCAGAGTACATCATGAGAAACGCTGGACTGGAAGAAACACAAGCTGGAATCAAGATTGCCGGGAGAAATATCAATAACCTCAGATATGCNTCTAATCTTACTGGATTGTGGTCAGAAAAGATATTTGGAATTATTTAATTTTTTTTAATTTACCAAGGCTACATTTATGGCCCAGGATGTGATCTATCCTAGAGAAGGTTCCGTGTGCACTTGAGAAAAAGGTGATATTCATTGGTTTGGGGTGAAATGTCCTATAGATATCAATTAGGCCTTACTGTAGCATTTAAAGTTTCTGTTTCCTTGTTTGTTTTCTGTTTAGTTGATTTATCTATAGGTGTGAGTGGGGTATTAAAGTCTCCCACTATTTTTGTGTTATTGTTAATTTCCCCTTTCAGACTTGTTAACATTTGTCTTACATATTGCAATGCTCCTGTTTTGGGTGCATATATATTTATAATTTTTATATCTTCTTCTTGTATTGATCCTTTGATCATTATGTAGTGTCTTTCTTTGTCTCTTTTCACAGCCTTTGTTTTAAAGTCTATTTTATCTGATATGATTATTGCTACTCCTGCTCTCTTTTGGTCTCTATTTATGTGGAATATCTTTTTCCAGCCCTTCACTTTCAGTCGGTATGTGTCCCTTGTTTTGAGGTGGGTCTCTTGTAGACAACATATATAGGGGTCTTGTTTTTGTATCCATTCAGCCAGTCTTGGTCTTTTGGTTTGGGCATTCAACCCATTTACGTTTAAGGTAATTATTGATATGTATGATCTTGTTGCCATTTACTTTATTGCTTTGGGTTTGTGTTTATATACCCTTTTTGTGTTTCCTGTCTGGAGAAGATTCTTTAGCATTTGTCGGAGAGCTGGTTTTTGGGTGCTGAATTCTCTCAGCTTTTGCTTGTCTATAAAGCTTTTGATTTCTCCTTCATATTTTAATGAGATCCTTGCTGGGTACAGTAATCTGGGGTGTAGTTTATTTTCTTTGATCACTTTAAATATGTCCTGCCATTCCCTCCTGGCCTGAAGAGTTTCTATTGACAGATAGCCGTTATCCTTAAGGGAATCCCCTTGTCTGTTATTTGTTATTTTTCCCTTGCTGCTTTCAATATTTGCTGTTTGTGTTTGATCTTTGTTAATTTTATTAAGTGTCTTGGGGTGTTTTTCCTTGGGTTTATCCTGTTTTGGACTCTCTGAGATGTGTATAAGAGACTAGTTATGTCTTTGTGCCAGTACCATACTGTCTTGATATCTGTGGCTTTTTAGTGGAGTCTGAAGTCAGGCAGGTTGATTCCTCTAGTTCCATTCTTCTTTCTCAGGATTTCTTTGGCTATTCAAGATCTGTCTCTTATACACATCTAGATGTGTATAAGAGACAGGTCGTGTCCGACTGTTTGTGATCCCATGGATTATAGACAGCCCAATAGGCTCCTCTGACCATGGAAGTTTTTTTAGGCAAGAACACTACACTGGGTTACCATTTCCTTCTCCAGCGGATCTTCCCCACCCAGGTGTTAACGCAGGTCTCCCACAATGCAGGCAAATTCTTTACTGTTTGATTCACGAGGAAAGCCTATTTATATGTATACTTGCATATATATAAATATATATGTGCTTATAGTAATTAAATAAAAAAATATATATATACACACACACAAGTACATATACATATAGGTATACATACATTTGTCTATATACATAGACAAATGCACACATATGCCATACAAACTACACCTTATGTACTGTTGTGTATATATTGATAACCACACAAGACAAATATATACATACACTTATCATATATATATAAATGTAAAGATGTGTGTGTGTGTGCCTTTCCATTAAAGTAAAAAACCACACTAAACACAATGTCTCTATATTTAACTGGAGATCATAGCATGTAGACTTTTTCTTTTTTAATGCACTAGGCATATAAACATACATAAACGTTTGTCAATACTCCAAATTAAAATATTATTTTATTTGTTTAATCCAAGAGATCAGGTAAAAGAAAATATTATAAATAAATTCAATAAGTTAGCCGAGTGCAAAATTATTACACAAATATTGTTAGCTCTCCTATATATTGAAAATGTGATGAAAGAAAAGATCATGTTTAATTAAAACAAAAAGCTAAAACATATCAACATAAACTTAAAAAAAAGTGTTCTAGATTTAAACAGAGATCAAATTTAGGGTATTTCTGAGTAATACAATATTAAATTTGAAAAAATGAAAAGTTGCCCATAATTTTCAATGGCAAGAATAAACACAAAAATTTAATTTTATCTCTATATTTTTAATACATTCAAATGTATCCCAATACATTTAACAAGTTATTTTCCTAAAGACAATTTAGAATATAAATTATAATTGGACAAGTATTTCTAATGATTACTAAAATTCCAGAAATAACTAAACATATATCCGGTTACATAAAATTATACATTTCTGTATGACCTTAAAAAGAGAGTAATCACAAACAACAAATAACAAACTAGGATAAATGATTGAAACTCACATCACAGACATTGATCTTTCTAATACAAATGGCACTTAGACATTGACAAGAACAGAGCAAACATTCCTTCAGTAAAAATCACATAATGAAGATGAATAAAGTTTTTAAATTAAAATACATAAATTGTAGTAAAACATGTGAACATGTATTCAATCTCTCATTAAAACATAAAAATTGAAGCTATAAGGAAAAAATCATTTCTCAACTGATTATCAATAATCCAAATGTTGACAGCATATTCTGTTCATAAAGTTATGGAAAAACAGACACTCTCAAACACAGTTTTGAGAATGCGAAATGATATAAATCTTGATAGAGAAAATTTGTCATCTCTTAAGATTAAAATTGGGCTTCCCTTATGGCTCACATGGTGAAGAATCAGCCTGTAATGCAGGAGACCTGGGTTCAATCCCTGGGTTAGGAAGATTCTCTGGAGGAGAGCATGGCAACCCACTATAGTATTCTTGCCTGGAGAACCCCATGGGCAGAGGAGGCTGGTGAGCTGTAGTCCATGAGGTTACAAAGAGTCAGACAGCACAGTGATTAAAGTTTCTCTTTCATTCTGCAATTTTTCTTCTGAAAATTATACTGTGCTTATATTTATGTACTCACAAAATTATTTATACATCATTATTTATGGTAGAATTATTTGCTTTTAAAAATGAAAATATCAAAATGTTTATCTTTAGGGATCTTTTAAAATATTCTACTGCATGTTTTGTTATCCTTGATTGTTAGTCACTCAGTCATGTCCGACTCCTTGTGACCCGATGAACTGTAGCCCACCGGGTTCCTTGGGCCACAAGATTCTCCAGGCAAGAATACTGGAGTGGGTCGCCATTCCCTTCTCCAAGGGATCTTCCCAACCCAGGGATCAAACTCAGGTCTCCCTCATTGCAGGCAGATTCTTTACCAGCTGAGCCACAAAACAATTAGAATTATTTGCTTTTAAAAATGAAAATATCAAAATGTTTATCTTTAGGGATCTTTTAAAATATTCTACTGCATGTTTTGTTATCCTTGATTGTTAGTCACTCAGTCATGTCCGACTCCTTGTGACCCGATGAACTGTAGCCCACCGGGTTCCTTGGGCCACAAGATTCTCCAGGCAAGAATACTGGAGTGGGTCGCCATTCCCTTCTCCAAGGGATCTTCCCAACCCAGGGATCAAACTCAGGTCTCCCTCATTGCAGGCAGATTCTTTACCAGCTGAGCCACAAAACACTTTTGGGAATACTTAGTAGTTATACCAAAAAGGAAGATCTTGATACTCATACAGAAATTTTTATAGCATATATTGCTACTGTTGGAAAAATGTGGCATGGAATCATGTGTATAGCATACTGATAATGAAAGAAGGGAGAAAACAGTGTATTTGTATAAACAAACATTGGAAGAAAATTCCTCCATTAAAAAATTCTTCCCTCCAGGATTCAGGGTATAGATATGGAGTAAATAGAAACACAGAAGACAGCTTTCATTTTTTATTTTTTTTATGTTGCACTTATTTTGAACCATGTAAATGTTTTAATGTTTTACCTCTTCATAAAAAATAACTTTTTAAAAGACTCTTTACCAAATTTGGATGACACGATTAAAGTTATACACTTTGTAAAGAGTCCCAACAGACAATAGTATTATTGAACATCGGGAAAATACAACTGTGCATATAATTATTTAGTGTGCTGCCTCTGTAGTGATATAAACTGCCCTTTTGCCAATTGTAAATATTTCTATCCTGAGCATATCCTTTTTATTCTCCAGGAGTAATTTGCAGTGTCTTATGCAACCAGCCATCACATGGTTCAGTGGCGTTCTTAGGCCATCAATTATTGATGTACCCCAACCAGATATGACTTCCAATTTGCTTTCAGGGATAATTGTGTATGGACATTTTTATAATTACTTTACCATTGGGAAGTATATTTTACACTAAACTGTGAAAATGACAAGGCTGCTAGAATTCACTTGCAAACAAATGCCAGCAATGTCAAGGACCAGCAATTCAAATTGATAGAAGGCTGTTTTTACTTAATTTTCATAAATTCTGAGGCCATTCATTCTTTCAGATGACACTTCTTTAAAGTCAGCTTTGCACAACCTATCTTAAGGTGTGCTTTTATCACCTGAGCCAGGTCAGTATTTCTAGATTGTTTCACAAGTAACCTAAGCCATTTCGTCTGGCAGTATAGCTTCTCATGGACTGGAGGAAATATGAGAGAAACAGTTGGCTCAGAAACTGTAGAGATTTTTAAATTATAATAGATGTTCTTCATCACAAAGTAACTAGAAATCAAAATCTCGGTGCAAAGCCTGTATAACAGAAACACGTTACAGAATATTTTTATAAACTCTAGGATTATAATAGCTTCTCAAAAAAGACTTGACAAGCCAAAAAATCACTACCCACCTACAGAGAACAAAGAAGAGTGTATAACATGGGAAAAAAACAGTTAAGAAAGACAATTATTGGCTTGCACTAGGCTCTTTGAAGGGCTTCCTTGGTAACCCAGCTGGTAAAGAATTCTACCTGAAATGCAGAAGACTCTGGGTTGGGCAGATGTCCTGGAGAAGAGATAGGCTACCTACTCTAGTTTCATGGGCGTCCCTGGTAGCTCAGACGGTAAAGAATCCACCTGCAGTGTGGGACACCTGCGTTCAGTGCCTCTGTTGGGAAGATCCCCTGGAGGAAGGCATGGCAACCCTCTCCAGTCTTCTTGCCTGGAGAAGGAAACGACACCTCACTCCAGTATTTTTCCCGGGAAAATTCCATGGATAGAGGAGTCTGACGGACTTCAGTTCACAGGGGTCTCAAAGAATTAGACACAACTGGGTGACTGAGCAGCTCTTAGTGAACATAATAATATTCAATCCATGTTCTTAATGGAAATAGTAAAAGTAATAATTTATACTAAAAAAAGTATTCAGCTCTGTGGCTATTTTCCTCTGGATATTTTCTAAATTTATGTTTTAGGACTCATTGTCTTTTCATGATTAAATTAGATAAAATTTATCTCTTATTTTTATTTTTCAAATGGCCCAGATATTTAGTTCTCAACTATCATATATTTTCCTTTCCTAACTCATTGATTTCTATATTTATATTTACTATTTTTCATTCTTATTTCATTCCATAAATCTGTGTTCTTAAAAAAAAAAATGGAGAACATTTCTTTCAGTTCCTTTTAGATCAGCAGCCCCACCCATGTTTTCCATGGCATCACTTACTGTGAGGGAGGGTATGATACTGCCGCAGTGCAAGACTGTTACAAAGGAGGCTGTCTGTTGGGATCTACCAGACAGTTGGAGGCTAGAAACCTGGCCTCTAGCAAAATGGAGACTGTCAATAGAAAAGAGTTCCTCTACCAATTCTCATACAGCTTCCAGACACACTGGATCTTTTCTGTCCAGTCTGATTCACTCGACAAATAACTCTTCTTTGCCCAAGCTAATTCGTATCTAGTGTCAGGGAAGAAACACATTTTAGCTAGTAAACAAATATTTCTCTCTTATAAGTTCAGTTGGCTGTTTCTGTCTTTGCATCTTAGATCTAGCATAGGAGTGCAGCTTGAGACTGGAAGATACCAGGGAAGGGGCTGCAGTGAGAGCAAGAGGAAGATAGAACAGATAAGCATAGATTAATTCTCAAGATATAGCTCTCCAACTTTAGTTCAGCTTGAATCTAGCCATCATTTATAAAATGTGTGATACCAACTTGGAAAAGACAGAGTTCTATACAGGTCAGTGCTATTATTAGCATTATTATTGATGTCTTGGGAGTCTGTCTAATAAGTAACATCATGATGCAGATGTTCACAGGGTGTCTGCTCAAGCATTCATCAGTCCCCACCTGTGCCATTTTGCACTGAATTTTCCTTCTTTGGCTCTGAGGATTTAGGGTCACCTTAACAGAATGTGCCCTTTGTAGCCCAATAGCCACTAGTGTAAACAGGTAATTTTAAAAGTGTCCATGCTGATGAAATGATTAAGTTTGCAAAGTGGGGATGGCTATTATGTATGCAGGGAGTGCAGGCATCCTATGGTTCACAGTAAGTGATTTGTATGTGATTATGTTGTCTCTGAATCTCTGCTGAATGAGATTAGTGTACAATTTGAACCAAGAAAAAATGCACAATAAATGATAAAAATATTGTGACCCTCTTATGTTTGCTACAATTTCTCATCTTATACAATACCATTAAACATGTTTTTAAAAATATAAGTTGAGCAGCTAATGTGTATGCAGTGATTTGTTGTTGTTCAGTTGCTGTCATGTATGACTTTTTGTGACCCCATAGACTGACTGTAGCATGCCACAATTTTCTGTCCTCCACTGTCTCCTAGAGTTTGCTCAAATTCACGTCCCTTGAGTCAATGATCCTATCTTAGATCTCATCCTCTGCTGCTCCTTTCTCCTTTTGACCTAAATCTTTCCCAGCATCAAGGTCTTTTCCATTGAGTCTGCTCTTTGCATCAAGTGGCAAAAGTACTGGAGCTTCAGCTTCAGGATCAGTCTTTCTAATGAGTATTCAGGGTTGATTTCCTTTAGGATGGACTGGTTTGATCTCCATGCTGTCCAAGGGACTCTCAAGTGTCTTCTCCAGCACCACAATTGGAAAATATAAATTCTTTGCTGCTCACCCTTGTTTATGGCCCAGCTCTCATATCCCAACATGACCATTGGAAAAACCATAGCTATTACTATACAGAAATTTGATGTCTACTAAAACTCCATTTCATTATAAAACATAGTTTTTATTTTTAATAAATACATACACATGTACAAAATTCATAATTGCATAATTATGTAGAGGTACAAAAAGCTATATATAGACATATATATGACTTGCATAACTTGGTCTACTTTTCAGCTTTTTTTTAAATGCATGTGTGTGAGCACACTTATATTTAGATTATAGTTCTTTTATAGTCTTATGTTTCTTCCTCTTTTAAAAAATAAATTATTCTAGTAGAACACATATAAATATGTGTTAAGAATTAATCTCTTTAGCCTTCACCTGAAACTGTCACAACATTGTGTGATATCCCAATACAAAATAAAAAGCTTGAAAATAAAAAGAAAATAATCTATGTGAATTGCTTCATGCTTGCAACATTTTTTGTTTTGAATTACATATTGAATAAACATTTTAACAAGTACATAAAATACTTTAAAATGTTCTGTTTTCCAGGGGGATAGCTATTCTATATCTCATGAAAAACTTTAAATTATCTTTGTCTAGAAAATATCCACTCAGTGCTAATTACAAAGGATATACAGGATGCATGGATTATATTATCAGCTGTATACCCAATATATCAATAATATATCAACAATATTAATAATTTACATTTTATTACATTGAACTGAAAAAATATACAAGCCTTCTATTTCTGGTAAAAGTTGGTGGCTAAAATGAATAAAACCACATGAGTGCAGGTACTCATAAGGACGTATGAAATTAATGAATGATGTTACTTTTTCACATTTTTATTGTATCAATTGCTGCTAGTGTTGCAAGTATATTCAGTAGAGGCAAATCACCCTTACCTTATTTTACAGCACATCGGGCCTTTAGACACTCCTCTGTCGGCTCAGGTATGCTATATAGATCTTCCTTAAACTATGATGGAGTTACATCTCAATAAATTTGTCAAAAGCTGAAAATATCAGAAGTAAAAGATGAATTGAATATACCTGCTTTACCTACCTTATTATACCTTATAGCATAGCCTACCCTACCCTAAAAGTGCTCAGAACACTTACATTAGTCTACAGTTGAGCAAAATCCTCTATTACAAGCCTATTTTATAATGAAGTGCTGAACAGCCCATGTAATTTATTAAATACAATACTGAAAGTGCAAAAAACAGAATGGAAGTCTGGGGCCAGAATAGCTGCAAGTGTGTTGATTTTTACCCCCATGACCATGTCAATGACTGGGAGCTGCACCTGCCACTGCTTAGCATCACAGAAGAGAGTACTAGATGTCTCTAGGCTGGGGAAGACCAAAATTCAAAGTAGGGATTCCACTGAATGTATTGCTTTCATACCATCATAAAGTCAAAAACACTTAAACAGAACAGTTGTAACTTGGGAACCATCTGTAGTTCTTTGAAACATAGCAAGGATAAG
Source organism: Oreotragus oreotragus (assembly GCA_006410675.1). Classification (NCBI taxonomy): domain Eukaryota; kingdom Metazoa; phylum Chordata; class Mammalia; order Artiodactyla; family Bovidae; genus Oreotragus; species Oreotragus oreotragus. The sequence goes on from SJYX01016671.1 coordinate 68,478, forward strand.
CTATATTTCCAAAGCCCCACCCTGTAGGAAGATTACATCAAACACCAAGAGACTAGTACGATTTCCTTGAATCTTTGAAAAAGAAAACAGCAAAGTTCATAAGCATTTTCCAGGGGAAGATAAAACTAAAAAGTGTTATGTGTAGAAATAGCATACAATTTGGGTAGATTTCTATCTTTGGCCATTTCTCTTTCTGTTCTAATTGGCAACTCCATGCTGAAATTTTGGCAAATGTGAGAAATTTTGCTTTCCCCACTGTCCTGTAGGTTGTGTCTATGATGACCTGCAGCTTCTCATTTTCAAGAAGAGTTAGACTCTTGTAAGAATGTCTGTAAACTAGACTTGGACTGGTTTCGTTATGAAAAAATCCTCATGAGGACACGGGGTAATCACGAAATTTGCCCATACGACAAAGCAACTACTGTTAGGATCTACAATTTTAATCCGAAAAGGCCTTCCATTTAAGGAGGAAGTGCTAATGATCATGCCAGATTAACAATAATTTAGATCATATAACATCCAAGATGATATTTGTCATGAAGAGATGAGGCCATTTGGTCACTTGGTCACCATCATGAGGTATTCAATACCTAACAGAATCCACTGGTAAGCCAGGTCCAGTCTCTCTGAAGAATAATTGCCTGCAAAATGGGGCATGATTTTCTTTGATAACTTTAGGGCCTAAACTGTGGTTTTCCTAGTGAGATCAGGTCAGTTGTGTGGTCAGTTGGGTCCCGACTCTTCATGACCTTGTGGACTGTAGCCTGCCAGGCTCCTCTGTCCATGAGATTTTCCAGGCAAGAATACTGGGGTGGGTTGCCATATCCTCCTCCAGATTATCTTTCCTATCCAGGAATCAAACCCCTGTCTCCTGCATCTCTTGGATTGCAAGTGGATACTTTACCACTGAGCCACCAGGGTTTCTGATTTTCCTAGCTTATCACAATTTATATAATGTATTAGATTCCACTAAAGATATTAGATCTGGTGGGTCAGATTTCTTGCAGGGTAGCTGGGTCCATAGGAGAAACTTTTTTTGCCCTGGGTTTCACTCACATTGGCTTCCCTGGTAGTTCAGATGGTAAGGCGTCTGCATGCAATGTGGGAGACCCAGGTTAGATCCCTGGTTGGGAAGATTCCCATGAGAAAGAAAAGGCAACCCACTCTAGTACCCTTGCCTGGAGAATCCCATGAACAGAGGAGCCTGGTAGGCTACAGTCCATGGGGTCGCAAAGAGTCAGATACGACTGAGTGAGTGATTTCACTTACTTCACTCACTTTACTCACATTTGGCAGTCTTATTTTCTATTTAACACAGGAATGGAGCTATCAAGTATCATAAATGAAACTCCAAAATCCAAATAGGTCATTGAACATTTCCCATATTTCATAGTAGTAAGGTGTCTAAGTTAGAGGTACATTTTCTTTATTATTTAAACCACTGACCCCAAATAAATTAAATGAGGTGCTAGACCCTCAAGTATTATTGGAATTTATCTTACACTCTGGAACTTCATTGTCTTACTGTTTATCTAAGTTGAATGCAATTCCTATTATTCATCAAATCAGAGATACTTAATTTCATCAATGTAATGGACCAACATGATCTCTTGAAAACTTCTCAAAGTCCCTGAGAAATTGTTTATGATAGAAAACCTATGATGTGTTATAGTTCTGAGTTAAAGTAATGAAGGTTTATTGCTATCTCTGTCAGCTGAAATAAAAGTTTCTGGTGATATTTGCTAAGAAATTTTTAAAATTATTTTTGACAGATGGAGTTTCCAGAGACTGTCATTTGCTCTAGAAGAAAACCCACATCTGGAAGAACAGATTCAATTAGAGACAGCACTTGGTTTGGGGACACAAATCACTTTTAGTGAGTAAGAGGATTTGCTATTACAGAATTGTGAATAATGAAGATAGGTTCTGTGATTGTGTGAGTGCATGTAAATATACAATATATAAATATATTTGTACACTTTTCTTATTGTATATATGAAATTGCTTCCTGAACATGAACATTTTCTAACAAGCTTAACTGGTGCTATTCACTCTAACATACAGCAGGTCCTAGCTATTTCTCATCAATCTCATCCTGCAAAAGGAACATGAAGATCAGATTAGTTCCTTTTCTCAACTCCTTAAGGCCTGGAGATAAGAATTTGGAGACGGTAAATACTCTTAAACAGCAGGAACTACTGAGGTGCGGACTTCTATGACAATTCCCAGGTCACAAAGTTTTTTCACTCATTCTAAAACTTATGAGAGGTGGAAAATTCTGTCCCTAAAATGATACCCAAGATTTTATTACTGTTCTTAATTTCCACTCTTTATAATCACACTATGCTATAAAATCATGTTTCTTCCACTTGATAATTTTAATTGCTTGGGGTTCTCAGATTTCATTATCCACCAATAACAAGAAGTGAAATCAGCCTCAGAAAATGTATCCCTTTCTTCACTCATTCTAAAACTTATGAGAGGTGGAAAATTCTGTCCCTAAAATGATACCCAAGATTTTATTACTGGTCTTAATTTCCACTCTTTAGAATCACACTATGCTATAAAATCATGTTTCTTCCACATGATAATTTTAATTGCTTGGGGTTCTCAGATTTCATTATCCACAAATAACAAGAAGTGAAATCAGCCTCAGAAAATGTATCCCTTTCCTTGTGTCTCATATTTCTTTTATCAAAAAAAAAAAAAAAAAAACCACAAATAAAACCTGTGACATTGAAGGTCTGTTCCCTTTTTACTTTCTGTGTAAGCAGAATTAGATTTGTTCTCTGAGTTGATGGCTTCTAATAGATAAGGAAAGGATAAGTTATTTTCTCAAGAACTTTTCCAATAAATTTGACAATCACCAGTAATGTAGTCCGTCAACTGTTAAGTTATATAAAAAAGTGTAAAACTAAAACATGAGAGAGGCTTCCTTTGTTGCCCAGATGATAAAGAATCTACCTGCAATGCAGGAGACTTGGGTTTGTTTCCTGGGTTAGGATCCCATGGAGAAGGGAATGGCTACCCACTCCACTATTCTTGCCTGGAGAATTCCATGGGCAGAGGAGACTAGAGTGCTACAATACATGGGCTCGCAGAGTCTGACACGACTGAGTGACTAACACTGCACACCTCAAAAACAGAAAAAGTGTGTTATATTTTAGCTGCTGAGAGTTTCTCAACAATTTGCTACCAAAACAATAGAATCATTTCAACTCAATTCCTTTGTGGGTTTACTTAATAGATGTTTGCTTTTCCTATCACTTTAAATTTACATTGGAAAACTCTGCCAAAGTTTATATACACAATCAATACAGTTACTTCATAATTCTGTACTAAGACAAATATTTTTAGGAACATTCTCTTACCTCAGGAGACTTAGATTTTCTACTACTCTTGGAATCATCTTTATGACTGAAATATCAATATTATCATTTCTACAATAACATTTTAAAAGTTCCCCACATCTCTCACTACTATACTTGGAGGGGGTACTTTTTTGAAGGAAAAATTTGCCTGAAATATAAAACTAAGGATTGAAAAGCTTTGACCTAACATCTGTGGAATCCACAGCAATAATCAATATGTGCTATATCCAGAAGATTAAAAAAATCTATCAGGGTGCCTACACCATATATTTTTAAACTCTCTTTAAGCACATGTCTCTCAAGTACTTATTCTGATAATGTCTTCTACATTCGTATTCTAAACTCAAGGTTATTCCAAAGCTTCTGATTTTACACATTCCTGTTCTGGACCACATATTGTCTGATTGTCCTACTCTTAATTCTTTGCCCTGTCTCTCCACAGATCTTTGGAGCAATTTATAGCTCAGTTATGTATAATTGGAGTTTTATGACCACTAACTATTGAAAGAAGTCTACTAAGGTAACTGGTACCTGCCTTACATCCCTTTTATAACTGCACCCTTTAACTGTACCTCATACCTCTAGGAGAGTTCTTCTGAAGTAAAGCAGCTCTCTCTAACATCCACTGACCTCCATTCATGTATCAACCTCAAAAGTAAATTTTCAGAGTGGCTTTCTCTGAATTACACACGAAATTAGTCTCTTTCAGTTTCTGTCATTTTACTTTACATTTACTTCATGCACTTGACATTATTCAAAAAGAGAAAGATTTTAAAAATATTGCCTTTTCCCACTTGGCTATAAATTCTATAAGGGCAGGGCTTTCACTCACTATATGTATTAGTTTGTTTGAGCTGCAATAACAGAATGCCAGAGACCTAATTACTTACAAACAATAGATATCTTTTTCTCGAATTCTGGAGGCTGGGAGGTATGAGATCAAGGTGTTGGCTGATTAGGGCCAGTGTCCTTGTTCATAGAAAGCATTTCAGGTGTCCTTGTGTGGCAGAAGGGGTGTTATAATTCACTAGAGTCTGTGTTATAAGGACAATAATCCCACTCATTAGGGGGCCATCCTCAAGACCTAATCACCTCCCACACACACACCAGATCCCATGTTAGAATAATGACATTCGGATTAGGCTTCAACATATGTGTTTGGAGGAACACAAACATTCAGTTCATTGCACTTTGTGCTTTTGTACTGTTTTTTTTGTATGTTTGTTTTGCTTTTTAAATTTGTTATTCATTTATTTTTGTTAGTTCCAGGCCTTCGTTGCTGTGCCTGGGCTTTCTCTAGTTGTGGCAAGCAAGGGTACTCTTTGTTACTATGCATGGGCTTCACTTTGCAGTGATTTCTCTTGTTGAAGAGCCCAGGCTCTTGACCCACAAGCTTCAATAGTTGTGGGTTTTGGGCTCTAGAGCTCAGGCTCAGGATTTGTGGCCACTGCTTAACTACTTTACATGTGAAACCTTCCCAGACCAGGGATCAAGCCCATGTCCTCTGCATTGACAGGTAGGTTCTTACCTACTAGACTGCCAGGGAAGTACCTTGTGTATTTTTTTGAATATGGACTTCACCACAGAAGAATAGTTTGGTGAAATAACTTCAGATGTCCAATAGGCTATTCAAGATACTCTCATCACTAAGCTGCTCTTACTCTCTCACATCCCCACTGCCCCCTCTGCCAGTGAGTCTTCAAAGCACTGAAGCACATGACATACCACCAGCATCTACAGTTTCACAGCCATAATATTTAGGAAGTTCTAGGATGATCACAGTTCCTGTGATCAATTGTGTGGTATGTGTGTATTATCTAGCTTTTGGTGAAGTGGTGAGTAAACCAGACAAATTCTATAGTGCCCAGACCACAGTTCCCGACCAGTTGTAAAAGACACAATTCAACAAGAGTCAGCAGTGCAGAAGCACTTTTGTATTCTTATGTAAACCAAGATGTTGCTGTTTAGTCCTTAAGTCTTATCTGACTCTTTGTGACCCCATGAACTCCAGCAAGCCAGGCTCCTCTGCGCATGGGATTTACAAGGCAAGAATATTGGAGTGGGTTGCCATTTCCTTCTCCAGGGGATCTTCCCCAACCAGGGATCTAACCTGTATCCCCTATGGCTTCTGCATTGCCAGGCAGATCTTTACCTTGAGCCTCGAAGGAAACCCATAAACCATGATAGCCTAGCTACATCTTTCAGCAAAGGCACATGAAAGCTTGAATANCTTCTCCAGGGGATCTTCCCCAACCAGGGATCTAACATGCATCCCCTATGGCTTCTGCATTGCCAGGCAGATCTTTACCTTGAGCCTCGAAGGAAACCCATAAACCATGATAGCCTAGCTACATCTTTCAGCAAAGGCACATGAAAGCTTGAATATAGGCTTCCAATAATGAGAGCCTGCCAAGGGAAGTTCTACTTCTCAAGAAATTGTTGGAGAGATACGAATTGTCTTGCATGACCTCCTCAGTTATTCTGGACTGCACTAGGCTCTCTTAGTGGCTGCAAGACTACCATATTTCAAGCTGTAGATCTTGGAGGAGGTTGATCACAGATCTCTCTAATTCTAAAGTCTCTTTAATTCTAAAATGATCCTCAGAGATCATATCACTGATGCAGAACATTAGGACTGAATTCCAAATTATTTACTTCCTTTTATTTCCTAAATAACTACAAGGGCACACACACAGAGCTAGAGCTATATATATATATATATATATATTTTCCTGAATCCCTACTTATCCCTGTACTTTGACTTAATCAGTTGGGTTTAGAAGAAGGAAAAGAGTATGCTTGGGCCAGCCCTTTCAGGGCACTCCCTCTTTTAGATCCAGCTGCCTGGTATAAAGGAGAATATATTAGCTAACTGTTTGTATCAAGTTTGCAATGGCAACTCTACCTCACAAAGGCATTGCGTGTGTCCAGCTTTGTCAGTGACCCTTTGAGAAAATGTGTCAAGAAATATGTTAGCCATTTCACTAGCTGCATATCCAAAGTTATGTCTCTAGTCTGCTTTATCAGTCTGAAAGTTTATCTTCTCTCTACGTGAATCTGTTTTCCCACTCTTAGAGTTGGGAATAACAGAAATTAAAGGATGCTATCTAACGGCCATTCAGAATTGCACTGTGTAAGAAGCAAGCAGAATTTTTTTTAAAAAATGCAGAGGTAAATTCTGCTTCAAATTTAAATCGAACATCGCAAGAAAGTTGCCACTGACAGAGGATTAAAACTTCAGTAGATTTTCACTAGACAAAAGAAGTGGGTGGGGAATAAGGCACAAAACTAGAAGCAACAATGAAACTATCTTTCATGACCTTAGAGCTGAAATTAATTCATTTAGGACAGAAATCTGGATTTCAAGATGAGAAAAAGCAGTGGAGAGGCAGATGATGCACAAGTGATATCTGATACCTAAAACATTATTGTTATTATAGTATGCATTTTATAGAAGCAAAGTGCTGGACTTGTATAACTGAAAAAGAATCTCTTTTCCCCCAATTTTTTCAGCTTTTCATTGCAATACACAGATTTCACTTCACTAAATAAAATGACACAATATTTACAATTACAAGGGAGCATTGGTAAGATGGTAGGTATTGCAAGAGGGCATCAGAGGGCAGACACAGTGAAACCATACTTACAGAAAACTAGTCAATTTAATCACACTAGGACCACAGCCTTGTCTAACTCAATAAACCAAGCCATGCCTGTGGGGCAACCCAAGACAAGCGGGTCATGGTGGAAAGGGCTGACAGAACGTGGTCCACTAGAGAAGGGAATGGCAAGCCACTTCGGTATTCTTGCCTTGAGAACCCCATGAACAGTATGAAAAGGCAAAATGATAGGATACCAAAAGAGGAACTCCCCAGGTCATTAGGTGCCCAATATGCTACTGGAGATCAGTGGAGAAATAACTCCAGAAAGAATGAAGGGATGGAGCCAAAGCAAAAACAATACCCAGTTGTGG
>SJYX01016671.1:75915-137816 GCA_006410675.1 Oreotragus oreotragus
CCATACACCAGCCCCAAGCATCCTGCATCCTGCATTGAACATAGACTGGCAATTCATTTCTTACATGATAGTATATTTTTATTAGCCTTTCTATTGTACAAAACTGTCATTCTTTGCTATATACTAACTTTCTGTTAGATGATGGAAACATTTACTAAAGACAATATTCATATTGTGGAAAACATTTAAAAACTTAAATTTGCAAACATAATATTCCCTGTTTCAACTGGCAGTACTTTGAAGAGATAACATAGAATTGTTAGTTAAAAGCTTTGCATGTTTGACCACATAAGTTGTGCCCTCTAAGATAAAATCAAGTTTCATGCTTGATCAACAAATAAACTTAATGAAATGAAAATGTGTACTGCTTGAAGAATCATAGTATTTTCTATAATTTTCTGAACATCTGTGTTTTAAGGCTGAACTTGCATAAGTATTAAAAAAGCAAAAGAGGCTGTATTTATTCAAAAGTACTTTCCATCGCTCATTATAAGCTTTTATTTTTCAATTGTGTACAAGTTTGTTTCAAAGTCACTGGATCCTCAGAATGTTTTGAAAAGAACAAAAGGAATGAAAACTAATTTTGAGATAGAAGGGAACAGATGAAACAGCTTCAGAAGTACATAAAAGGCAAAATAAAATAAAAAGTAAATGATAAGAGTAAATAAAAAGAAACTTAAAAACAAAAAGAAACATAAATCAACATAAAACAAACTAATCAAAAAAAAATAAAGAAACATAAAGCTAATAAATATAAAATTAAAAAAATCATAAAAAGAAAAAGGAAAATTACAATAGTACTACTGACTGTTTCAACAGTGAAGCTTCATCCTTTTAGAATCTTAGAGTAAGTAATTTGAAATTTTAAATAAATAAGCTTACATTTATTTACTCTGGTCCTAGAACTATTCTCAGGCTACGACTGTATTCACTGCTGGTCATAATTATCTATCAGCTCTCTAATGTGAGCCAGCTTCTTGTAGAGATATTGGCATCTGAATTTTTCTTCAAAATAATTGTGATTCATCTGTTTCATCTTCCGATATTCCAGTGAAATTTTTTATTAATATCTTCATATTCTCTTGAATCTGGAGGAAATTGCTCCTTTTGTGAAGTTAGAAAAACAAATATTTTAGAAAAAGGCAGCAACTTTTCATGCAAGGCCTTATATTCCTCATAATCTACTCTAAATTCCTGCTCATAACGCTCACGTTGCTCAGAGGAAATTATAGTGACATAGCTAGTCAGATAATCTGGAAGCTCAGATGTTGAACAGCTCTTCCCAGTGGGAGTGCAAACCTTTGCAACTTCTTCAGTTGAATTTGGTTTTGCACCTTCATCTTGTCTTTCACTATCTGTCTGCTGTTTCTCCAAAATCTTAGTACTGTACTCTTTACTTTTTGTTTTATATTCTGTAAATTTGTATTTGAATTTCTCACCATTCAATGAATGCTGTTTCTCCATATGCTTCGGATACTTCATTGTAACCAAAGTAGAGGTTAATGTTTGCAGAGAGTGTTTACCCTGCTGGCACTCAAAACTTCTACTGCTTTGACTAAACCTGTCAACATGTGGGTCTTGAGTCTCAGGTCCTTTTGTAATGCTAGAATAACTACACTTAGAATAGACAGGCTGAAGATAATTTGAAGTCGGAAGGTGGGTGTTGGGCAATGATGGAGAGCTAAGACTGGTGGTAGATTCAGAGTATGGTGGGTGACCCATGGCAGATATTTTACTGGTGTTATTCAAACAATCACTTGATGCTGGCTGTTGTTTAGTTGTCAGGTGAGATATTCTAACTTTTTTCTTCTTTGCATAATCAATGTCAGCTGAATTGTAAAACTGTTCCTGAGAAGGAAAAAATATTTCATCTGTACTAGAATCTATAGAAAATTGTGGATGGTCGGTTCCAGGAACATTGAAAAGCGGATATACTTTTCTGGCAAGCACTAACTCCAAGGCCTGCCTGTCCAGCTCATTGTACCCAGGCCAGTCTCTTTGGAGCTCTTTAAAAACACAATTCTTTAAAGAATATGAATGATCCCGAGTATTCAGATGAGCTACTTCCTGCAAAAGTTTTCCAAGGGAATCTTTTTCCTCTGCAGTCATGCCATCTCTCTGCAGTTGAATAAGAAGCTCATGTTTCTTGTAGTTCTTCAATGCTAATAAGTGAATCACTCTCTCCCGATAGGGTCGTGTGTGAACTGTATTGGGCACGTGTGATTTACGGACTGTGTAAGCCAGGTTAACAGGAGCTGTTCTTTTTCTCTCAGGCACTGGATCTGGAATGACTTGAGGTGCTTTGTGAATTGGCATTCTTTTTGCTATATATGGTTTTATGTATTTCCACTTGTTGTAAGATTTCTTGTCTGCCTGGCTCTTTCTCACTTGCATCAACAACTCAGAGCAGATTACTGGACACTCCATCACATTTTCTTGCATCAGATCCAAGCAACTGGGCTGTAAAGGATAACAGCTGGAGACATCTTGTTGCATATGGTCTTGATGGTTGTCTTTATTCACATTTGACAACTGAAAGTGAAACCTGCATCCATCAGTAGGTGAATTGTCTGGGGCAATTTTCATAAGCTCTGGGAGTTCTTGAAACTGAAGATAAGACTGAGGCATTACTGTGTTTCCATGGTTGCCACAGGAATCAATTGCCTGAATGGCTGGCCTGGGAAGCTGCTTGTGTGGCACAAAGCCATGGGCTTGCCTTGGCTTTATACAGGCTGCCTCATCCACTGCCACCTCTCCTTCCTGAAGTACCACTTCCCCCACTTCTCTGCCTCTGGAAGCTTTCATATAGTCAATATCTGTAAAGATCAAAGTTTACACAGTAAAATATTAATATTGTAAAGTAAAAAAAAAAAAGAATGCCTTTCTTTGGCTGAAAATGTTTCTCTTAGGCTGTTGTTTATAAAACTAAGAGACTTTTTGCCTATGTAACAAAAGCAAGAAGTGCCTGGTTGACATAGAACTTGGAGAAGTAAATGTGGTGGAAAGATCTAGTCACTTTCCTATGTTCTTCCTTTCACATTTTTCATTCCTCTTCAGGAGGAACTGTTAACCTTAAGTGAGAAGTGCTGAATTATTCTCTGAGCTCAGTACATAATCTCTTCCCAGTAAACCCAACATCAAATATAAGTACTTAATGGGAGGATTAACAGAAGTCTCAAGCTTATGGAAACTAGAGAGGGCTTCCACATAGTGTAATTAACATTAATTTCTCCTTGTATTTACTAAGACATGCATGTGGGCTGTTGAACCCTCCTTGGGATTGGAGCCTGCCCTATCAACAGGCAATCTCACTTGATAGCTAAACATGCTATTTTGTTTAAATAGTGGGTAAAAGCCAACAGTTTAGAGGTGCTCATTTTTCTTTCTCAACTAACCATCACCAATGAGTAGAAGGACTTTTCAGCTCCTTAGCTTGCCCCTTCTGCCCATTATTCTGCTTCTTTGCATTTTCCTAAAGATGATCCTCAACAGATCACAGGATTACCCAGGTAAAGTTGCCCATGCTGAAAAAATTTTGCAGCCACTCATGCTAGAGATGTACAGTGGAATTACAGAATGTACACAGATTATAAGAAATTCCAACCAGTTCTAACAAATTTCACCCTAAAAAATATAAGGCACAATTCTCCCTCCTCAAGGTCTTCACATTCCTAGCCCATCTTATTCTCCTATTTGTCAGCCTTTACTGATGGCAGCATCTTTCACCTTATCACACAACTAGAAAACCTCAATGTCATCTTCTGCTATTTCCTCAAATATACTTCTCATTAATTTCTCTCCAAAACAATTATTCAGCCACCAAATATATCATTCATCCAATAGCTAGTTGTCTAATATCTATCACGTGCCAAACAGTACTCTAGATGCTTGGGCATATGGCAATGAACAAAACAGAAGCAAACAAAAATCCTTGTTCTCATACTGCTTACATTCTTATCAAGTCTTTCTGCATAACATTCAAATCCACCTCTTCCTCTTCCATGCTACAGCCATTGTCCTAATTTAAGCCAAAAGTATCTTATCCAACATCATATCCTCTCTTCCTAACTTGATTTCTTGCCTGCTATCTTTTCTTCTTTCTGTCTTCAAAATATCAACTATGATTCCAATCAACTTTACTCTAAAACAAGTCATAGTTCTCATTACTTAAAGAATAAAATTAATGAAAAGGTGCTCAATATCACTAATTATCAGGGAAATGCAAATCAAATCACAATGAGCACCTCAGACCTGTCAGAATAGCTATCATCTAAAAGACAAGAGATAACAAGTGTTGGTCAAGATGTGTGGAAAAATGAACATTCATGAACTGTTGATGGGACCATAAATTGGTACAATTACAATGAAAGACAGTATGGAAGTTCCTTAATCAGTTAAAAATAAAACTACCATGTGATTTAGCAATCCCACTTCTGGGTATATAGTCAAAGGAAATGTAAATGAGATCTCAAAGATATATCTTCACTCCCATGTCCATTGCAGCATTGTTCACAAAAGCAAAAACATGAAACAACTTAAATGTCTATCATTTGTTGAGCAAATGAGGGCATCATCAATACTGTCTACTTGTCTCATTCATATTAGGTTCAACCCATTAAATTTCTACTCATCCATCCATAAGACCTTCCTCTACTCAAAACTAATACTTCCTTTTATGACAGTCCCAAAGCACAGTGGATCTATGAAAAACACCACACATCTTATCATTTATTACTCATGTGTCTGTCTCCTCTACTAGATCCTGATTCCATACCTGTGGCAACTACATTCTACACAAATTTGCATGACCCTTCCTTTTTGTGCCTAGTACCTCCCTCTAGAATTAGCAGGTGCAAAGTAGAAGGCACTCTCTAAAATATTGGTCAAAAGAATGAATAATAGTACCTTTGCTTTTCTCCTGGCAAAGATATATTACTGTCACACCAAGAGGTTAGATTAAGTCTGTTAATTACAGTGAGATGTTCTGTTCCTCCTTAAGAATTGTTTCATGTTCTTGTTAACATCCCAGTATTTTTGTATTTTAAAAAGTGAAATCAATGTTGCAGGGAGAATGCAAAATACTTCAAAAAAACCAATTAACTACTAAAATATATTCACCCATATAATGTTCTAATGTATGCACAGATTTTTTTTTTAATTCTTCTTGGAGACCTCTAGTAGGCACAGAAAGTAATAATATATCCTTCACTATCTTTATGCAAATTCTGGAAGAATAAAATACTTCTAGGATAGTTCTATTCCCACAGGAAATAAAAGCAAAATATTACTAAGAAACTGGAAAGGAAAGCATAAATATCAAAATAGTACTAACAGATATAAAAGAAGACTTGAAAACATGAAGAAAGATTTCGAAGAAAGATTTCATGATTTCTGAAAAGATAACTGAATATTGTAAGGATGTCAAATATTTCCTAATTATTACATGCATTTACTAAAATCACAATAAAAACTTTAGCAGAATTATTTTCTTTAAATATATCAAAATTATTATAAAATTCAACTGCAAGAAGAGTGAAAAGAATTCCCACAAAGGAGCTGATAACATGAAGCTACAATAATACAGTAAGGAACTAGCATAACACTTTGAAAATGAGTAAAAGTGAACGGATATCTGAGATAGCCCAATAATTTATTTAATAAATCATTTAAAAGACCATCAGTAATCAATGTAGAAGGGTACATAATTGCATGAACACTGCTTAGACAAGTTGTCAACATTTAAGGAAAAATACCAAATTGGAGTCTTCTTTCAAAACATAGCAAAGTTGCAGGATATAACATTAACACACAGAAATCCCTTGCATTCCTATACACTTACAATGAGAAAACAGAAAGAGAATTTAAGGAAATAATCCCATTCACCATTGCAACAAAAAGAATAAAATACTTAGGAAAAATTTTATCTAAAGAAACAAAAGACCTACATATGTAAAAAACTATACAACACTGATGAAATAAATCAAAGATGACACAAATTGATGGAGAAATATACTATGTTCTTGCTTCAGAAGATTCAATATAGTGAAAATGAGTATACTACCCAAAGCAATCTATAGAGTCAATGCAATACCTATCAAGCTACCAAAGGTATTCTCACAGGACTATAACAAATAATTTCACAATTTGTATGGAAACACAAAAAAAACTCAAATATCCAAAGCAATCCTGAGAAAGAAGAATGGAACTGGAGGAATCAACCTGCCTGACTCAGACTACACTAATAAGCCACAGTCATCTAGACAGTATGGTACTGGCACAAAGACAGAATATAGATCAATGGAACAAAATAGAAAGCCCAGAGATAATTCCATGCACCTATGAACATCTTTGACAAAGGATGCAAAAATATACAATGGAGAAAAGACAATCTCTTTAACAAGTGGTGCTAGGAAAACTGGTCAACCACTTGTAAAAGAATGAAACTAGAACACTTTCTAACACCATACACAAAAATAAACTCAAAATGGATTAAAGATCTAAATGTAAGACCAGATACTATAAAACTCTTATAGGAACAGATAGGCAGGACACTCTCCGACATAAATCATAGCAAGATCCTCTATGATCTTCCACCTCCCAGAGTAATGGAAATAAAAACAAAAATAAACAAATAGGACCTAATTAAACTTAAAAGCTTTTGCACAATGATGGAAACTCTAAGTAAGGTGAAAAGACAGCCTTCTGAATGTGAGAAAATAATACCAAATGAAACAACTGACAAAGAAATAATCTCCTAAATATAGAAGCAGCTCATGCAGCTCAATACCAGAAAACTAAACAATCCGACCAAAAAATGGGCCAAAGAACTAAACAGACATTTCTCCAAAGACATACAGATGGCTAATACATGAGATGCTCAACATCACTCATTATCAGAGAAATGCAAATCAAAACCACAACGAGATACCATCACATGCTAGTCAGAATGGCTGCCATCTAAAAGTCTATAAACAATAAATGCTGGAGAGGGTGTGGAGAAAAGGGAATCTTACACTGTTGGTGGAAATGCAAACTAGTACAGCTACTATGGGGAAGAATGTGGAGATTCCTTAAAAAACTGAAAATAGAATTGCCATATGACCCAGCAAACCCACTGCTATGCATACACACCAAGGAAACCAGAACTGAAAAAACGCATGTACCCCAATGTTCACTGCAGCACTGTTTACAGTAGCTAGGACATGCAAGCAACTTAGATGTCCATCGGCAGTGAATGGATGAGGTAGTTGTGGTGCATATACACAATGAAATATTACTCAGCTTTAAAAAAGAACACATTTGAGTCAGTTCTAATGAGGTGGATGAAACTGGAGGCTATTATACAGAATGAAATAAGTCAGAAAGACAAACACCAATACAGTATATTAATGCATATATATGGAATTTAGAAAGCTGGTAATGATGACCCTATATGCAAGATAGCAAAAGAGACACAGATGTAAAGAACAGACTTTTGGAGTACGTGGGAGAAGGTGAGGGTGGGACGTTTTAAAAGAATAGCATTGAAACATGTATATTACCATATGTAAAATAGATGACCAGGGCAAGTTTGATGCATGAAGCAGGGAACTCAAAGCTGGTGCTCTGGGACAACCCAGAGGGATGGGGTTTCGGAATGGAGGGACAGATGTACCCCGTGGTTGATTCATGTCAATTTATAGCAAAAACAACCACAATATTGTAGAGTAATTAGCCTCCAGTTAAAATAAATTATTTTTTTTAATTTAAAAATAATTGAATTTCTCTTAAAGTGTCTAGCTTGCCTTGTTATTACCATGGAATAGATGTTTAGTTCACAAAGCACTGTGCCATTTGTTGAGATGACAAGCAAAATGACTACACATTAATGAGTTTTGAAAGGCAACTAGACAATTACTGTCTCATTTTGGCAGGCCATTTGTAATTCTACCTGGCTCTTCAGCAAATGCTGAAGCAGCTAATATGACAAAACATTATGAATCAATCTTAGTATGCTTTGGTGATGCTTCAAAACCTGCTTTTGACCACCGTGCTTCACTCCAGTCAGTCTAACAAGGCTGCCAAATTCTAAACTCTGGGCAGTCCTCTGTAAGAGAGTAGGCATCATGGGGAGCTATTCCTCCCTCCTTACATCAAGTATCCTCAATCTTACTGATATCCATCCTGTAACATTTACTAGTTTTGTAGTCAAACACAGTAACCCATTAGATCCAGTCTGAATCATTTGCCACTTATCAAACCTCTTCAGACCTGGCCTAGTTTAGGACTAAATTCTACCATTTCTCACCTATCCATTGTCCTGATCCAAATTCTGAGCGCTAGGAGAACTCTACTATGTCCTCCATGTGTCTTCACACTGTTATGAACTTCATTTGGTACAGAACCAAATACATTCCTTTCCTTCTAGAACTCTGACATCACAGGCAGCAGCCCCACTCTAGCATGACTCACCTCCCACCTTAAAGTGAAACTCCCCTTTCCTATAAGATGCTACTTTATCTACAACCCTCTCAAAATGAGCCCACTTCTTTTTTCTGACTCTTTGTACCTATGAGTTGGAAAATTAGAACCTTTTCCTGGTTTCTAGTGATAATAGGAGAACAATTGGTTGCATGGGGAGCTGTGCCTCCTCCCTTACATCAGGTATCCTAGATCTTACTGATATCCATACCATACCGTTTACTAGTTTTGTAGTCAGAGTAGTAACCAGTTAGATCCAGTCTGAATCATCTGCCAGTTATCAAACCTCCTCAGACCTGGCCTAGTTTAGGACTAATTCTCCCATTTCTCACCTATCCATTGTCCTGATCCAAATTCTGGCTCCAGGAGATCCCTACTGTCTCCCCCATGTGTCTTCACACTGTTATGAACTTAATTTGGTATGAAACCAAGTACATTCCTTCACTTCTAGAACTCTGACAACACAGGGAGCAGTCCCCTCTAGCATGACTCGCCTCCCACTTTAAAGTGAAACTCCCCTTTCCTATAAGATGCTATTTTATTTACAACCCTCTCAAAATGAACCCACTTCTTTTCTCTGACTCTTTGTACCTGTGAGGTGGAAAATTAGAACATTTTTTTCCTTGCTTTCTTATGATAATAGGAGAACAATTGATTGCATGGGGAGAACAACTGATTGCATAGGGAGAACAATTGATTGCATGGGGAGCTGTGCCTCCTCCCTTACACCAGGTATCCTAGATCTTACTGATATCCATCCTATACCATTTACTAGTTTTGTAGTCAAACATAGTAGTAACCAGTTAGATCCAGTCTGAATAATCTGCCAGTTATCAGTCCTCTTCAGACCTGGCCTAGTTTAGGACTAATTCTCCCATTTCTCACCTATTCATTGTCCTGATCTAAATTCTGAGCTTCAGGAAAGCTCTACTTTCTTCTCCATGTGTTTTCACACTGTTATGAACTTCATTTGATACGGAACCAAGTACCTTCTTACACTTCTAGAACTCTGACATCACAGTTAGCAGCCCCCCTCTAGCATGACTCACCTCTCGACTTAAAGTGAAACTCCTCTTTCCCATAAAATGCTGCTTTATCTACAACTCTCTCAAAATGAGCCCACTTCTTTTCTCTGACTCTTTGTACCTCATGTTGGACAATGAGAACATTTGTTTCTTGCTTTCTAGTGTTCAGTTCAGTTCAGTTTCTCAGTCATGTCCGACTCTTTGCGACCCCATGAGTTGTGGCACGCCAGGCCTCCCTGTCCATCACCATCTCCCGGAGTTCACTCAGACTCACATCCATCAAGTCAGTGATGCCATCCAGCCATCTCATCCTCTGTTGTCCTCTTCTCCTGCCTCCAATCCCTCCCAGCATCAGAGTCTTTTCCAATGAGTCAACTCTTCACATGAGGTGGCCAAAGTACTGGAGTTTCAGCTTTAGCATCTCCTTCCAATGAACACCCAGGACTGATCTCCTTTAGAATGGACTGGTTGGATCTCCTTGTGGTCCGAACTCTCAAGAGTCTTCTCCAACACCACAGTTCAAAAGCATCAACTCTTCAGCGCTCAGCTTTCTTCACAGTCCAACTCTCACATCCATACATGACCACTGGAAAAACCATAGCCTTGACTAGATGGATGTTTGTTGGCAAAGTAATGTCTCTGCTTTTCAATATGTTATATAGGTTGGTCATAACTTTTCTTCCAAGGAGTAAGCGTCTTTTAATTTCATGGCTGCAGTCACCATCTGCAGTGATTTTGGAGCCCCCAAATATAAAGTCTGACACTGTTTCCACAGGTTCCCCATCTATTTCCCATGAAGTGACCAGATGCCACGATCTTCGTTTTCTGAATGTTGAGCTTTAAGCCAACTTTTTCACTCTCTACTTTCACTTTAGGAAAATAATTGATTACTCATTCAGTCATGAAGTTACCCCCTCTGCTGAGGTATAAACCAGCTAATTATAATCATTATACCATAAAACTCCTAACTCTGGTCTTCTCTCTCTGGTTTACTTACACCACTCTTTTCTCAGCAATATTGGCTTCAGCCATACTGACTTTTCTTTGTTTCCCTAAAACATTCCAGTCTCATTCCTGCCTTGAGGACTCTGTATATTCTGGTTCCATGCTGGCTATATTCTCATTACCAATCTGTCTCCTATGCCTCCACAGACAACTCTCTCTGTCAGTGACGCCCCTAGTCATCTTTTTAGTCCCAGTTTAAACACTCTTAATAAAGCATCTATTAGTCAGGGACTCAGCAAGAAACAGATGGCATGTCCAAACTAGAATAATTAAAGAAGGTTAGGTTAACTAAGACACTATTTACAGACATGGACATATACAGGCAAACTTCAAGAGACTCCATACCCTAGGGCAACTAACACCACTACAGCAGGAGACAAGGTAGGAGGGAATTAAATGGTAAGTGTGACATGGAGAAGCACAGAGAGTTAAGGGACAAAACCAGTCCAAGATAGTCATGTGAGGAGGGAGCTAGAGAAATGAATATATCTACCTTTTTATTCTGTCTTATTTTATTCTACCAAACAATCCCCACTAGCCAAACTCAACCAGAAATTAGAGGACATTGCGTATTCCATACAGGTCAGCTTCCTGTAACAGAGTATATATTCACTGATACTCTGGAACAAATCAGTTTTCCCTTTTAAACACCATGTGGCACTCTGTATTTATTTTCTTTATAGATAACTAAATATATACATTGTCCTTTTAGTAAAAATACTCATCCTTAGGTATTAAATTCTTGGAAGAAATTTTATATCTTTTATAATATACAGTCTATACATTTTATAATATACAGCCTAATGTTTTAGCTCACAAATACAAATTTGTGACAGCATTAACATTTCTCTTGCTACATATATACCAGTGAAAGTGAAAGCCGCCCAGTCGTGTCTGACTCTTTGTGACCCCATGGACTATACAGTCCATGCAATTTTCCAGGCTGGAATACTGGAGAGGGTAGTCTTCCCCTTCTCCAGGGGATCTTCCCAAACCAAGGATCGAACCCAGATCTCCTGCATTGTAGGCGTATTCTTTACCAGCTGAGCCACAAGGGAAGCCCTGTAGTCAATGCCAAAGTCCTCCACAACACTGCAGAGCATGCTAACAACACTGATGGCTTCAAAAGGCGATATTTTCATCAAAATTTGAAGACACAGACTTGTGTGTATTAGGCTCATGCTTCTGTGTATGCATATGCACTGATTATAGATTAACTTTATTCTTTGTAGTGTTTCTTGTTTTTTGATTCAGAATTTCATAGCTTTATGGAATAAACTCTTCCCTGTATTGAAATTCCTTTCCTTAAATTTTCCACAGTGATCTGCTACAGTGCTATGATCTGTTTTCATGAAAATACCATGAAATAGAATATAAGTCTACAAAGACAATTAGAAATGCCCTCTTTGAAGCAGTGTGTGGAGTATGATTAATTCAGTATTTCTCTTGTGTAGAAACTATTTCAAGGGAAGATTATGCTCCCACCTTCCTACCTCCCTGAAATTGCCTGACTCAGTGCTGAGATCCTTTTTCCTACCAAAGTCATGTTGTATCTGCCCCCACCGCCCCCCCGCGTAATTCTCTAAGTAAAGAGTGAGAAAAGTCAAATATCAAGACCCATTCTTTATAGGAACCTGAGATAGTAGCCATTCTCTTGTATTCTGATTGATCGCCTCAACACTAATAGCCATTTACCTTTTGATTTTTAAGAAGTTTTGCTTTCCATTCAGAACTGAATATTACAAATGCAAATATTCTTCAAAGCCCTGATTATAGTTCTAAAAATGCCTCCTTGCTAAATGAAATACCATTAAGACTGAAATTTCCCCAATCATGTAATAATGCTAAGCCCATTCTCAAATGACCTTTTGGACAACTGTAGGCATTTTTTTTTGCTGTCCAGTAAAGACCAGCATGCATAGGGCCAAACGGATGTTTGTTGAATCAGTGCAGTAACACTGTTTGTGTTTTATGACTGTTTTTAGCAGCCAAGACTACACAGTCAAAAACAAAATATTCTAAACAGTGACTCCATTTTGTTAGCATAACTTCTAAATGTAATTTAATCTGTTTCAGACTTTTGGCTCAAAGTCACTTTAATGTCCTCATATTTTTCTATATTATAGTCTATTTTATGAGCTTTCATGAATTAAAAAAATACCATTAAATAAGTATTCTGGTGTTCTTCCTGATGCTTTCAATTTGAGATTACATCTTTATCAGATTAGAAGAACTATCAAAGAAGGACAAACTCATTCAGATAATACGGGGGACTAGCCATATTTTTAAAGTAATGTTAAGCTGGTGTTTTCATACACTGAACCAATTCCTTGTGTTGGTGATATTTTAGAGATGGTTAGCTGGATTCAACATATTATATAGAATGCTCTATGAGTAACCTCAAAGGTTAACAATGTCTCTCTATGATTTTACCATGAACTGAACCGCAAAAATCTGACCAGGATTATCAAAAGTGAGTAATTACACAGTATCATTCCTTAGACATTAGTCTGACTAATTCTGCTGGTGAATATACCACACGTTTTCTTACTTTTCCTTTATACTCAAAAAGACAAAGCTTGAAAGGACTTTAGCTTATTTTAGCCAATCCCTTCCTTTTATAGCTGAGGAGGAAACTGATGTCCAGGAAAGAGAAAAAAAGATATAAGAAAAAAAAATTAAGGAAACAATCCCATTCACCATTGCAATGAAAAAAAAAAAAAACAGGAATAAATTTGCCTAAAGAAACAAAAGACCTATATATAGCAAACTATAAAACAGTGATGAAAGAAATCAAAGATGACTCAAATAGATGGAGAAATATACAGTGTTCATGGATCAGAAGCATCAATATAGTGAAAATGAGTATACTACCCAAAGCAATCTATAGATTCAATGCAATCCCTATCAAGCTACCAAAGGTATTCTCACAGGACTATAACAAATAATTTCACAATTTGTATGGAAACACAAAAAAAACTCAAATATCCAAAGCAATCCTGAGAAAGAAGAATGGAACTGGAGGAATCAACCTGCCTGACTCAGACTACACTAATAAGCCACAGTCATCTAGACAGTATGGTACTGGCACAAAGACAGAATATAGATCAATGGAACAAAATAGAAAGCCCAGAGATAATTCCATGCACCTATGAACATCTTTGACAAAGGATGCAAGAATATACAATGGAGTAAAGACAATCTCTTTAACAAGTGGTGCTAGGAAAACTGGTCAACCACTTGTAAAAGAATGAAACTAGAACACTTTCTAACACCATACACAAAAATAAACTCAAAATGGATTAAAGATCTAAATGTAAGACCAGATACTATAAAACTCTTATAGGAACAGATAGGCAGGACACTCTCCGACATAAATCATAGCAAGATCCTCTATGATCTTCCACCTCCCAGAGTAATGGAAATAAAAACAAAAATAAACAAATAGGACCTAATTAAACTTAAAAGCTTTTGCACAATGATGGAAACTCTAAGTAAGGTGAAAAGACAGCCTTCTGAATGTGAGAAAATAATACCAAATGAAACAACTGACAAAGAAATAATCTCCTAAATATAGAAGCAGCTCATGCAGCTCAATACCAGAAAACTAAACAATCCGACCAAAAAATGGGCCAAAGAACTAAACAGACATTTCTCCAAAGACATACAGATGGCTAATACATGAGATGCTCAACATCACTCATTATCAGAGAAATGCAAATCAAAACCACAACGAGATACCATCACATGCTAGTCAGAATGGCTGCCATCTAAAAGTCTATAAACAATAAATGCTGGAGAGGGTGTGGAGAAAAGGGAATCTTACACTGTTGGTGGAAATGCAAACTAGTACAGCTACTATGGGGAAGAATGTGGAGATTCCTTAAAAAACTGAAAATAGAATTGCCATATGACCCAGCAAACCCACTGCTATGCATACACACCAAGGAAACCAGAACTGAAAAAACGCATGTACCCCAATGTTCACTGCAGCACTGTTTACAGTAGCTAGGACATGCAAGCAACTTAGATGTCCATCGGCAGTGAATGGATGAGGTAGTTGTGGTGCATATACACAATGAAATATTACTCAGCTTTAAAAAAGAACACATTTGAGTCAGTTCTAATGAGGTGGATGAAACTGGAGGCTATTATACAGAATGAAATAAGTCAGAAAGACAAACACCAATACAGTATATTAATGCATATATATGGAATTTAGAAAGCTGGTAATGATGACCCTATATGCAAGATAGCAAAAGAGACACAGATGTAAAGAACAGACTTTTGGAGTACGTGGGAGAAGGTGAGGGTGGGACGTTTTAAAAGAATAGCATTGAAACATGTATATTACCATATGTAAAATAGATGACCAGGGCAAGTTTGATGCATGAAGCAGGGAACTCAAAGCTGGTGCTCTGGGACAACCCAGAGGGATGGGGTTTCGGAATGGAGGGACAGATGTACCCCGTGGTTGATTCATGTCAATTTATAGCAAAAACAACCACAATATTGTAGAGTAATTAGCCTCCAGTTAAAATAAATTATTTTTTTTAATTTAAAAATAATTGAATTTCTCTTAAAGTGTCTAGCTTGCCTTGTTATTACCATGGAATAGATGTTTAGTTCACAAAGCACTGTGCCATTTGTTGAGATGACAAGCAAAATGACTACACATTAATGAGTTTTGAAAGGCAACTAGACAATTACTGTCTCATTTTGGCAGGCCATTTGTAATTCTACCTGGCTCTTCAGCAAATGCTGAAGCAGCTAATATGACAAAACATTATGAATCAATCTTAGTATGCTTTGGTGATGCTTCAAAACCTGCTTTTGACCACCGTGCTTCACTCCAGTCAGTCTAACAAGGCTGCCAAATTCTAAACTCTGGGCAGTCCTCTGTAAGAGAGTAGGCATCATGGGGAGCTATTCCTCCCTCCTTACATCAAGTATCCTCAATCTTACTGATATCCATCCTGTAACATTTACTAGTTTTGTAGTCAAACACAGTAACCCATTAGATCCAGTCTGAATCATTTGCCACTTATCAAACCTCTTCAGACCTGGCCTAGTTTAGGACTAAATTCTACCATTTCTCACCTATCCATTGTCCTGATCCAAATTCTGAGCGCTAGGAGAACTCTACTATGTCCTCCATGTGTCTTCACACTGTTATGAACTTCATTTGGTACAGAACCAAATACATTCCTTTCCTTCTAGAACTCTGACATCACAGGCAGCAGCCCCACTCTAGCATGACTCACCTCCCACCTTAAAGTGAAACTCCCCTTTCCTATAAGATGCTACTTTATCTACAACCCTCTCAAAATGAGCCCACTTCTTTTTTCTGACTCTTTGTACCTATGAGTTGGAAAATTAGAACCTTTTCCTGGTTTCTAGTGATAATAGGAGAACAATTGGTTGCATGGGGAGCTGTGCCTCCTCCCTTACATCAGGTATCCTAGATCTTACTGATATCCATACCATACCGTTTACTAGTTTTGTAGTCAGAGTAGTAACCAGTTAGATCCAGTCTGAATCATCTGCCAGTTATCAAACCTCCTCAGACCTGGCCTAGTTTAGGACTAATTCTCCCATTTCTCACCTATCCATTGTCCTGATCCAAATTCTGGCTCCAGGAGATCCCTACTGTCTCCCCCATGTGTCTTCACACTGTTATGAACTTAATTTGGTATGAAACCAAGTACATTCCTTCACTTCTAGAACTCTGACAACACAGGGAGCAGTCCCCTCTAGCATGACTCGCCTCCCACTTTAAAGTGAAACTCCCCTTTCCTATAAGATGCTATTTTATTTACAACCCTCTCAAAATGAACCCACTTCTTTTCTCTGACTCTTTGTACCTGTGAGGTGGAAAATTAGAACATTTTCTTCCTTGCTTTCTTATGATAATAGGAGAACAATTGATTGCATGGGGAGAACAACTGATTGCATAGGGAGAACAATTGATTGCATGGGGAGCTGTGCCTCCTCCCTTACACCAGGTATCCTAGATCTTACTGATATCCATCCTATACCATTTACTAGTTTTGTAGTCAAACATAGTAGTAACCAGTTAGATCCAGTCTGAATAATCTGCCAGTTATCAGTCCTCTTCAGACCTGGCCTAGTTTAGGACTAATTCTCCCATTTCTCACCTATTCATTGTCCTGATCTAAATTCTGAGCTTCAGGAAAGCTCTACTTTCTTCTCCATGTGTTTTCACACTGTTATGAACTTCATTTGATACGGAACCAAGTACCTTCTTACACTTCTAGAACTCTGACATCACAGTTAGCAGCCCCCCTCTAGCATGACTCACCTCTCGACTTAAAGTGAAACTCCTCTTTCCCATAAAATGCTGCTTTATCTACAACTCTCTCAAAATGAGCCCACTTCTTTTCTCTGACTCTTTGTACCTCATGTTGGACAATGAGAACATTTGTTTCTTGCTTTCTAGTGTTCAGTTCAGTTCAGTTTCTCAGTCATGTCCGACTCTTTGCGACCCCATGAGTTGTGGCACGCCAGGCCTCCCTGTCCATCACCATCTCCCGGAGTTCACTCAGACTCACATCCATCAAGTCAGTGATGCCATCCAGCCATCTCATCCTCTGTTGTCCTCTTCTCCTGCCTCCAATCCCTCCCAGCATCAGAGTCTTTTCCAATGAGTCAACTCTTCACATGAGGTGGCCAAAGTACTGGAGTTTCAGCTTTAGCATCTCCTTCCAATGAACACCCAGGACTGATCTCCTTTAGAATGGACTGGTTGGATCTCCTTGTGGTCCGAACTCTCAAGAGTCTTCTCCAACACCACAGTTCAAAAGCATCAACTCTTCAGCGCTCAGCTTTCTTCACAGTCCAACTCTCACATCCATACATGACCACTGGAAAAACCATAGCCTTGACTAGATGGATGTTTGTTGGCAAAGTAATGTCTCTGCTTTTCAATATGTTATATAGGTTGGTCATAACTTTTCTTCCAAGGAGTAAGCGTCTTTTAATTTCATGGCTGCAGTCACCATCTGCAGTGATTTTGGAGCCCCCAAATATAAAGTCTGACACTGTTTCCACAGGTTCCCCATCTATTTCCCATGAAGTGACCAGATGCCACGATCTTCGTTTTCTGAATGTTGAGCTTTAAGCCAACTTTTTCACTCTCTACTTTCACTTTAGGAAAATAATTGATTACTCATTCAGTCATGAAGTTACCCCCTCTGCTGAGGTATAAACCAGCTAATTATAATCATTATACCATAAAACTCCTAACTCTGGTCTTCTCTCTCTGGTTTACTTACACCACTCTTTTCTCAGCAATATTGGCTTCAGCCATACTGACTTTTCTTTGTTTCCCTAAAACATTCCAGTCTCATTCCTGCCTTGAGGACTCTGTATATTCTGGTTCCATGCTGGCTATATTCTCATTACCAATCTGTCTCCTATGCCTCCACAGACAACTCTCTCTGTCAGTGACGCCCCTAGTCATCTTTTTAGTCCCAGTTTAAACACTCTTAATAAAGCATCTATTAGTCAGGGACTCAGCAAGAAACAGATGGCATGTCCAAACTAGAATAATTAAAGAAGGTTAGGTTAACTAAGACACTATTTACAGACATGGACATATACAGGCAAACTTCAAGAGACTCCATACCCTAGGGCAACTAACACCACTACAGCAGGAGACAAGGTAGGAGGGAATTAAATGGTAAGTGTGACATGGAGAAGCACAGAGAGTTAAGGGACAAAACCAGTCCAAGATAGTCATGTGAGGAGGGAGCTAGAGAAATGAATATATCTACCTTTTTATTCTGTCTTATTTTATTCTACCAAACAATCCCCACTAGCCAAACTCAACCAGAAATTAGAGGACATTGCGTATTCCATACAGGTCAGCTTCCTGTAACAGAGTATATATTCACTGATACTCTGGAACAAATCAGTTTTCCCTTTTAAACACCATGTGGCACTCTGTATTTATTTTCTTTATAGATAACTAAATATATACATTGTCCTTTTAGTAAAAATACTCATCCTTAGGTATTAAATTCTTGGAAGAAATTTTATATCTTTTATAATATACAGTCTATACATTTTATAATATACAGCCTAATGTTTTAGCTCACAAATACAAATTTGTGACAGCATTAACATTTCTCTTGCTACATATATACCAGTGAAAGTGAAAGCCGCCCAGTCGTGTCTGACTCTTTGTGACCCCATGGACTATACAGTCCATGCAATTTTCCAGGCTGGAATACTGGAGAGGGTAGTCTTCCCCTTCTCCAGGGGATCTTCCCAAACCAAGGATCGAACCCAGATCTCCTGCATTGTAGGCGTATTCTTTACCAGCTGAGCCACAAGGGAAGCCCTGTAGTCAATGCCAAAGTCCTCCACAACACTGCAGAGCATGCTAACAACACTGATGGCTTCAAAAGGCGATATTTTCATCAAAATTTGAAGACACAGACTTGTGTGTATTAGGCTCATGCTTCTGTGTATGCATATGCACTGATTATAGATTAACTTTATTCTTTGTAGTGTTTCTTGTTTTTTGATTCAGAATTTCATAGCTTTATGGAATAAACTCTTCCCTGTATTGAAATTCCTTTCCTTAAATTTTCCACAGTGATCTGCTACAGTGCTATGATCTGTTTTCATGAAAATACCATGAAATAGAATATAAGTCTACAAAGACAATTAGAAATGCCCTCTTTGAAGCAGTGTGTGGAGTATGATTAATTCAGTATTTCTCTTGTGTAGAAACTATTTCAAGGGAAGATTATGCTCCCACCTTCCTACCTCCCTGAAATTGCCTGACTCAGTGCTGAGATCCTTTTTCCTACCAAAGTCATGTTGTATCTGCCCCCACCGCCCCCCCGCGTAATTCTCTAAGTAAAGAGTGAGAAAAGTCAAATATCAAGACCCATTCTTTATAGGAACCTGAGATAGTAGCCATTCTCTTGTATTCTGATTGATCGCCTCAACACTAATAGCCATTTACCTTTTGATTTTTAAGAAGTTTTGCTTTCCATTCAGAACTGAATATTACAAATGCAAATATTCTTCAAAGCCCTGATTATAGTTCTAAAAATGCCTCCTTGCTAAATGAAATACCATTAAGACTGAAATTTCCCCAATCATGTAATAATGCTAAGCCCATTCTCAAATGACCTTTTGGACAACTGTAGGCATTTTTTTTTGCTGTCCAGTAAAGACCAGCATGCATAGGGCCAAACGGATGTTTGTTGAATCAGTGCAGTAACACTGTTTGTGTTTTATGACTGTTTTTAGCAGCCAAGACTACACAGTCAAAAACAAAATATTCTAAACAGTGACTCCATTTTGTTAGCATAACTTCTGAATGTAATTTAATCTGTTTCAGACTTTTGGCTCAAAGTCACTTTAATGTCCTCATATTTTTCTATATTATAGTCTATTTTATGAGCTTTCATGAATTAAAAAAATACCATTAAATAAGTATTCTGGTGTTCTTCCTGATGCTTTCAATTTGAGATTACATCTTTATCAGATTAGAAGAACTATCAAAGAAGGACAAACTCATTCAGATAATACGGGGGACTAGCCATATTTTTAAAGTAATGTTAAGCTGGTGTTTTCATACACTGAACCAATTCCTTGTGTTGGTGATATTTTAGAGATGGTTAGCTGGATTCAACATATTATATAGAATGCTCTATGAGTAACCTCAAAGGTTAACAATGTCTCTCTATGATTTTACCATGAACTGAACCGCAAAAATCTGACCAGGATTATCAAAAGTGAGTAATTACACAGTATCATTCCTTAGACATTAGTCTGACTAATTCTGCTGGTGAATATACCACACGTTTTCTTACTTTTCCTTTATACTCGAAAAGACAAAGCTTGAAAGGACTTTAGCTTATTTTAGCCAATCCCTTCCTTTTATAGCTGAGGAGGAAACTGATGTCCAGGAAAGAGAAAAAAAGATATCATAGATAACAGTATTTTCTATATCTCAGGTCATCTTATCCTCACTCAATGTTCTGTGCACATTTAGAATATGAATGAAATCAGATAATAATAAATAAGAAAGTTAGTCATAGAAGTAAATTGAGAAACTCAAAGCTGTAGTTGGTTTAGAGTATTCAGCATGGAAAGAAGTCATTTCAGTTGATCCAACCAACTCCTCACCCTGCATCTTAAGCCCAGAGTGGCATGAATTAAATATTCACTATGATACAGTTGCCTGTTTGCATAGATCCATGAGTAATGTACTATAGTAATACTGACTTTGCTATATGTGGGGACATCATAAAAAAATCACAAAACATTGGATCAACCACACATTTATGTTATATCCAATTCTGCCAGTGTCAGAAATACATGGCTATAAATTCCCAGAGATGAACTGAACTGAATTTATGGAAAATTTTACCCGAATATGTCTTTGAACAATGTAAGTAAATTTTTTCTCAAACTCACCTCTTAACTTTGATGAAATTCTCTTTTGAGGTGATCTCAAACATAATTCCAACACCAATTTCCATAAGCCAAATAAATTACAAGGAAATTACTTAGGAAACACTTGAAAGATTAAGGATAGAAACAGTGACAAAATTAATTGATTTTTGGCTTCAATAATCTGTGACTGGATAAGTCAGACGACAGGAGCCTCGGGTTTCAAACTAAACTAGATATCTTGAGATAAATTTAAGGTAACATCCATGAAAAAGCTCACTGAGTGTGAGTTTCATATAAAGGCTGCAATCTGGTATTTTATATATAAAATAGAATGGAAAAATAATGATATGTGCATGTAATTACCAACTTCTATTACCAGAGTTACTATTTATATTATGAGAGGAATGCATATTACAGTAGAAAGATCCCAGCTCTTCAATTAAGACAGACCTGGCTTTAAATTTTGACTTCATTCCATATTGTGAAATTAATTAACTTCCCAGAAGTAAAAATTCCTCAGCTATAAAATATAGATCGCTATATTAACCCACCAATTGCATTTTTACATCATTTTTTTCAGTAAATGGTAACTGAATCATGTTTAATAAATAAAATCACCCTTATATCATCTCAGTCACTAAAGTTTAAAAAGATGCTGGAAATGCCAAATATATAAACTAAAGATGAGACATTTTTAGCACATTGATATTTCTCTACTTGCTGATCAGAGTGTTTTATTACTTTTTGAAAGTAACCTCTCTATGACCATTAAGCCAACTTCAGCACTTAGTTTTGAGTTATTCACTTTTCTTTCAATCATAAATCAAATACATCAACTTGAATTTGAAGTATATACCAAATACATATACAACCTTATGCAAGATATTTTCTTTGAGTCACATCTTAAATTATTAGAAACTGAATAACCATGCTGGTGTGTATTTTGTCTTAATAAAACAAGAGAAAAATATTAGGGAGGCATAGACTAAATATAAAACTGTTAAAATGTCTTATTCCTTAGTACTTTTCATAGGGTACACAGTGTCCTGAGAGGATTCATTATGAGAAAAATATCATTCACAGCTTAAGACCTTACTCTGAAAGAAACTAATGAGAAAATAAAATTAGAAAGTGAGACTTCATCTTCACTTTCAAATAAGTAGTCTTAAGTTTTCTTCTTATGGAAAACTTTAAATTATTTTGTTACAAACATATGTGTGCCATCCAATTTTGCAACTCTCAGGTGAAATCCAGCATTTCTTTACACAAATCTATGTGTAAGAGTGTAGAGACCATTTAATCTTAAAATGTGACACTATCCATTCAAGTCTTTGACCTAATCCATTCCCAGAGGAGTTTAGAAAATCTTTTACTACTGGACAATGTATTTTGCAGCTTATTTTCAGTCATTCTCATGACAATAGTTTGGACTCTGGTTCAGTGCTGGAAGAAGAGAAAGACGGAGTCCATTGGTCTGGACTCCAAAGATGAGCATCTTAACACCTTTTGCAGTATTCAGAATAAACCCTGAAGCAAAATGTTCTCACCTCTTACCTTGCTTTTTATGAAGTATCTTAAGTCAGAAATTGGAAAGGAATTGAAAGCCAAGCCAGTATTAAAATGGAAAGAGCCTCATGCACACTTTTCCAACATCTCTCTGAACATTTTGAAAGGGTTTTAGAATAGAGACAGAATATGACTCAAAATACATTGATGGCCTTATAGGAAAAAAATGATGTTTCTGCCTCCCCCCCACACCCCATCATTACACACTGGAAGGAAAAAGTCTCTCAAAACAGACATTTGTACACATTCTAAAATGAAATTATATTGGAAAAAAGTATCCTGTCTTAGCTGAGAAAACAAAGGGACATGTAATTATGATTAATCAATAAATATGCTTAAGAGGGAAATAAAATACCAAATTTCCAGTCCTTACCCTTAAACACACAACAAGAAATTTCTCAAACTATAAAAGGACAACTTGAATAAGGTGAACACTATAATATAAACCTTAAGCCTATCATAGTTACACAAAATCAAACTTCTCAGGAGTGGTTACCTCTAATAATTCATGAATATTCCCCATGTTCTGGTCCATAGTAACCATCCTCAGACCTTTAACCAAATATATATATATATATTTTTTTTTTCCTCCTTTGTGATAGCACACTCCCTAACTTCATAGAAAGAGATTTGCTATGCAAAAAAAAAAAAAAAAANTACCTCTAATAATTCATGAATATTCCCCATGTTCTGGTCCATAGTAACCATCCTCAGACCTTTAACCAAATATATATATATATATTTTTTTTTTCCTCCTTTGTGATAGCACACTCCCTAACTTCATAGAAAGAGATTTGCTATGCAAAAAAAAAAAAAAAAAAAAAAAACACCAGGTAAAAGGATCTCCTGATCTTCTGTTCCTCAGAATCATTGAAACTCCTTTATTCATAAGATCAGAGCTACAGTTGTGTCTAAATCAAGCCAAAATGGAAGATCTCAAAGAGGTAAGAGCCTTTTTTGAGGGAAAAATAATCTGATATAGGTAGGATTATTGGGACTGAAACCATGGATATTCAGACTGCCCGATTTAAACCTCTATCCATACTCATATGATACCCACATAAACCATTAGCTACAGAAGTACAAATAGCTAGGAGCCTATTAGAAAAAGTATCTACATTTTTTATCAGTCTTATAACACTCTTAACCTTGTAGTCAGAAAACCCATTGTGCAGAGATGTAGATTTGTTTGCAGCTTCAGAGTCATAATTAAAGTAGCCATTCTCTGCTCTCCTACAGCACACGAACAAAATTCTATTCTCCAATATCAAAATATTTCTAGGTGTCCAAACTCATTGTGCTCATCAGAGATTGCTGCTTAGCTAGAGGTGAGAGGGTAAATACATATACAAGTAGCAGACAGAAATTAGGACTTTGTTCACGATTTTGGAATGAGTCAGAAACAGCTAACATTCCTGTCTTCAGTGGAAACCCAATTACCTGTGCTCAACAGATAAAAAGAAGTTAGACTTTAGAGAGGTCTTCATCTCTAAGCCCTCACTAAGACACTAACGCTTATTATAGCTCAAGAGTCTAAATTTTTAGAAAGGTTCAAACAGAATATTATAGAATGCCAGATATTGAGTCTAAGTCAAGAAACGATTGCTAAGAGAAATCTGTATTCCAATTCCACAAGAATTACTCTGACTGACGATCCCTACCAGAGACCTCAAGCTTCTACCCAGGACTTCTGGACCAAGCTGATGGCCAGCTTCCATCTAAGATCAATGAAACGAGATGATATAGTGTCATGTTTTAATCTATTCTTGATCTTAATTTTCATAGCTATATTCTCTCCTCTTTTACTGTAGTAAGGCTATTTCTAAATATGTTATTTAGTGATTTTTAATTACTTCTTGATGTGAACCCAACAGCTAGTTACAATTTACATGTGAACTAGGTAAAAACCACACTAACTCTTTGGTTTATACACATCTTCCTTTCAGTTCAGTTCAGTCACTCAGTCGTGTCTGACTCTTTTCCATCCCATGAATCACAGCATGCCAGGCCTCTCTGTCCATCACCAACTCATGGAGTTTACCCAAACTCATGTCCATCGAATCAGTGATGCCATCCAGCCATCCTATCCTCTGTTGTCGCCTACTCCTCCTGTCCCCAATCCCTCCTAGCACTGGGGTCTTTTCCAGTGAGTCAACTCTTTGCATGAGGTGTCCAAAATATTGAAGTTTCAGCTTCAGCATCAGTCCTTCCAATGAACACCCAGGACTGATCTCCTTTAAGATGGACTGGTTGGATCTCCTTTCAGTCCAAGGGACTCTCAAGAGTCTTATCCAGTACCACAGTTCAAAAGCATCAATTCTTCGCATTCACCTTTCTTCACAGTCCAACTCTCACATCCAAACATGACCACTGGAAAAACTATAGCCTTGACTAGACGGATCTTTGTTGGCAAAATAATGTCTCACCTTTTGAATATGCTATCTATGTTGGTCATAACTTTCCTTCCAAGGAATAAGCATCTTTTAATTTCATGGCTACAATCACCATCTGCAGTGATTTTGGAGACCCCAAAAATAAAGTCTGAAACAGTTTCCATTGTTTTCTCATCTGTGTCATGATCTTTGTTTTCTGAATGTTGAGCTTTAAGCCAACTTTTTCACTCTCCACTTTCACTTTCATCAAGAGGCTTTTTAGTTCCTCTTCAATTTCTGCCATAAGGGTGGTGTCATCTGCATACTGAGGTTATTGGTATTTCTCCCAGCTATCTTGATGCCAGCTTGTGCTTCTTCCAGCCCAGCGTTTCTCATTATGTACTCTGCATAGAAGTTAAGTAAGCAGGGTGACAATATACAGCCTTGACGTACTCCTTTTCCTATTTGGAAACAGTCTGTTGTTCCATGTCCAGTTCTAACTGTTGCTTCCTGACCTGCACATAGATTTCTCAAGAGGCAGGTCAGGTGGTCTGGTATTCCCATCTCTTTCCGAATTTTCCACAGTTTCTTGTGATCCACACAGTCAAAGGCTTTGGCATAGTCAATAAAGCAGAAAGAGATGTTTTTCTGGAACTCTCTTGCTTTTTTGATGACCCAGCAGATTTTTGAAACTTGATCTCTGGTTTCTCGGCCCTTTCTAAAACCAGCTTGAACATCTGGAAGTTCACTGTTCACATGTTGCTGAAGGTTGGCTTGGAGAATTTTGAGCATTGCTTTACTAGCGTGTGAGAAGAGTGCAATTATGCGGTAGTTTGAGCAGAAGTGCACCCAAGAGGAGCTACTCCACGCCCAAGATTAGGAGCAGTGGCCAAGAAGAGCTACCCCACATCCAAGGTCAGGGGCAGTGGCTGAGAGGACCAACCTCACAACCAAGGAGTGGTGGCTGCATGGGTGCAAGAGGACCAAGAGGAGCTACTCCACGTTCAAGGTCAGGAGGGGCAACCTCATCCAAGGTAAGGAGCAGTGGCTGTGCTTTGCTGGAGCAGTTGTGAAGAGATACTCCACGTCCAAGGTAAGAGAAACCCAAGTAAGACGGTAGGTGTTGCAAGAGGGCATCAGAGGACAGACACACTGAAACCATAATCACAGAAAACTAGCCAATCTGATCACACGGACCACAGCCTTATCTAACTAATGAAACTAAGCCATGCCATGTGGGGCCACCAAAGATGGACGGGTCATGTTGGAGAGATTTGACAGAATGTGGTCCACTGGAGAAGAGAATGGCAAATCACTTCAGTGTTCTTGCCCTGAGAATCCCATGAACAGTATGAAATGGCAAAATGATAGGATACTGAAAGAGGAACTCCCCAGGTTGGTAAGTGCCCAATATGCTACAGGACATAAATGGAGAAATAACTCCAGAAAGAATGAAGGGATGGAGCCAAAGCAAAAACAACACCCAACTGTGGATAGGACTGGTGATGGAAGCAAGGTCCGATGTTGTAAAGAGCAATATTGCATAGGAACCTGGAATGTTAGGTCCATGAATCAAGGCAAATTGGAAATGGTCAAATAGGAGATGGCAAGAGCGAACATTAACATTCTAGGCATCAGTGAACTAAAATGGACTGGAGTGGGTGAATTTAACTCAGATGACCATTATATCTACTACTGTGGGCAGGAATCCCTTAGAAGAAATGGAGTAGCCATCATGGTCAACAAAACAGTCCGAAATGCAGTACTTGGATGCAATCTCTAAAATGACAGAATGATTTCTGTTCGTTTCCAAGGCAAACCACTCAATATAATGGTAATCCAAGCCTATACCCCAATGAGTAACGCGGAAGAACTGAAATTGAATGGTTCTATGAAGACCTACAAGACCTTTTAGAACTGACACCCACAAAAAAATGTCCCTTTCATTATAGGGGACTGGAATGCAAAAATAGCAAGAAACACCTGGAGTAACAGGCAAATTTGGCCTTGGAGTACGGAATGAAGCAGGGCAAAGACTAATAGAGTTTTGCCAGGAAAACGCACTGGTCATAGCAAACACCCTCTTCCAACAACACAAAAGAAGTCTCTTCACATGGACATCACCAGATGGTCAACACCGAAATCAGATTGATTATATTCTTTGCAGCCAAAAATGGAAAAGCTCTATACAGTCAGCAAAAACAAGACCAGGAGCTGACTGTGGCTCACATCATGAACTCCTTATTGCCAAATTCATACTGAAATTGAAGAAAGTAGGGAAAACCGCTAGACCATTCAGGTATGACCTAAGTCAAATCCCTTATGATTATACAGTGGAAGTGAGAATTAGATTTAAGGGACTAGATCTGATAGATAAACTATGGGCGGAGGTTCGTGACATTGTACAGGAGATAGGGATCAAGACCATCTGCATGGAAAATAAATGCAAAAGAGCAAAATGGCTGTCTGAGGGGGGCCTTACAAATAGCTGTGAAAAGAAGACAAGCAAAATGTAAAGGAGATAAGGAAAGATATAAGCATCTGAATGCAGAGTTCCAAAGAATAGCAAGGAGAGATAAAAAAGCCTTCCTCAGCGATCAATGCAAAGAAATAGAGGACAACAACAATGGGAAAAATTAGAGATCTTTTCAAGAAAATTAGAGATACCAAGGGAATATTTCATGCAAAGATGGGCTTGATAAAGGACAGAAATTGTATAGATCTAACAGAAAAAGAAGATATTAAGAAGAGGTGGCAAGAATACACAGAAGAACTGTACAAAAAAGATCTTCATGACCCGGATAATCAAGATGGTGTGATCATTCATCTAGAACCAGACATCCTGGAATGTGAAGTCAAGTGGGCCTTAGAAAGCATCANGGCTTTGGCATAGTCAATAAAGCAGAAAGAGATGTTTTTCTGGAACTCTCTTGCTTTTTTGATGACCCAGCAGATTTTTGAAACTTGATCTCTGGTTTCTCGGCCCTTTCTAAAACCAGCTTGAACATCTGGAAGTTCACTGTTCACATGTTGCTGAAGGTTGGCTTGGAGAATTTTGAGCATTGCTTTACTAGCGTGTGAGAAGAGTGCAATTATGCGGTAGTTTGAGCAGAAGTGCACCCAAGAGGAGCTACTCCACGCCCAAGATTAGGAGCAGTGGCCAAGAAGAGCTACCCCACATCCAAGGTCAGGGGCAGTGGCTGAGAGGACCAACCTCACAACCAAGGAGTGGTGGCTGCATGGGTGCAAGAGGACCAAGAGGAGCTACTCCACGTTCAAGGTCAGGAGGGGCAACCTCATCCAAGGTAAGGAGCAGTGGCTGTGCTTTGCTGGAGCAGTTGTGAAGAGATACTCCACGTCCAAGGTAAGAGAAACCCAAGTAAGACGGTAGGTGTTGCAAGAGGGCATCAGAGGACAGACACACTGAAACCATAATCACAGAAAACTAGCCAATCTGATCACACGGACCACAGCCTTATCTAACTAATGAAACTAAGCCATGCCATGTGGGGCCACCAAAGATGGACGGGTCATGTTGGAGAGATTTGACAGAATGTGGTCCACTGGAGAAGAGAATGGCAAATCACTTCAGTGTTCTTGCCCTGAGAATCCCATGAACAGTATGAAATGGCAAAATGATAGGATACTGAAAGAGGAACTCCCCAGGTTGGTAAGTGCCCAATATGCTACAGGACATAAATGGAGAAATAACTCCAGAAAGAATGAAGGGATGGAGCCAAAGCAAAAACAACACCCAACTGTGGATAGGACTGGTGATGGAAGCAAGGTCCGATGTTGTAAAGAGCAATATTGCATAGGAACCTGGAATGTTAGGTCCATGAATCAAGGCAAATTGGAAATGGTCAAATAGGAGATGGCAAGAGCGAACATTAACATTCTAGGCATCAGTGAACTAAAATGGACTGGAGTGGGTGAATTTAACTCAGATGACCATTATATCTACTACTGTGGGCAGGAATCCCTTAGAAGAAATGGAGTAGCCATCATGGTCAACAAAACAGTCCGAAATGCAGTACTTGGATGCAATCTCTAAAATGACAGAATGATTTCTGTTCGTTTCCAAGGCAAACCACTCAATATAATGGTAATCCAAGCCTATACCCCAATGAGTAACGCGGAAGAACTGAAATTGAATGGTTCTATGAAGACCTACAAGACCTTTTAGAACTGACACCCACAAAAAAATGTCCCTTTCATTATAGGGGACTGGAATGCAAAAATAGCAAGAAACACCTGGAGTAACAGGCAAATTTGGCCTTGGAGTACGGAATGAAGCAGGGCAAAGACTAATAGAGTTTTGCCAGGAAAACGCACTGGTCATAGCAAACACCCTCTTCCAACAACACAAAAGAAGTCTCTTCACATGGACATCACCAGATGGTCAACACCGAAATCAGATTGATTATATTCTTTGCAGCCAAAAATGGAAAAGCTCTATACAGTCAGCAAAAACAAGACCAGGAGCTGACTGTGGCTCACATCATGAACTCCTTATTGCCAAATTCATACTGAAATTGAAGAAAGTAGGGAAAACCGCTAGACCATTCAGGTATGACCTAAGTCAAATCCCTTATGATTATACAGTGGAAGTGAGAATTAGATTTAAGGGACTAGATCTGATAGATAAACTATGGGCGGAGGTTCGTGACATTGTACAGGAGATAGGGATCAAGACCATCTGCATGGAAAATAAATGCAAAAGAGCAAAATGGCTGTCTGAGGGGGGCCTTACAAATAGCTGTGAAAAGAAGACAAGCAAAATGTAAAGGAGATAAGGAAAGATATAAGCATCTGAATGCAGAGTTCCAAAGAATAGCAAGGAGAGATAAAAAAGCCTTCCTCAGCGATCAATGCAAAGAAATAGAGGACAACAACAATGGGAAAAATTAGAGATCTTTTCAAGAAAATTAGAGATACCAAGGGAATATTTCATGCAAAGATGGGCTTGATAAAGGACAGAAATTGTATAGATCTAACAGAAAAAGAAGATATTAAGAAGAGGTGGCAAGAATACACAGAAGAACTGTACAAAAAAGATCTTCATGACCCGGATAATCAAGATGGTGTGATCATTCATCTAGAACCAGACATCCTGGAATGTGAAGTCAAGTGGGCCTTAGAAAGCATCACTATGAACAAAGCTAGTGGAGATGATGGAATTCTAGTAGAGCTATTTCAAATCCTGAAAGATGATGTTGTGAAAGTGCTGCACTCAATATGCCAGCAAATTTGGAAAACTCAGCAGTGGCCACAGGACTGGAAAAGTTCAGTTTTCATTCAAATCCCAAAGAAAGGCAATGCCAAAGAGTGCTAACACATTTTCTTTTGAGTAACACCTAATTTCCTTTGGGGACATACCCTTTTAATAAATCAGGTGATTTCCTGGGTAACTGAACTTAATTGTTTAGTGACTTTTAAGTGACACACACACCAAAAAAAAAAAAAAACTAACTTTTTAAAGGAGGAGAAGAATAAGTTTTATATATATGTATATGATTTGATATTTTCAATTTTTATATAGGAGAAAAAAAGTGAAGTTGCTCAGTCATGTCTGAGTCTTTGTGACTCTATGGACTGTAGCTTACAGGCTCCTCCATCCATGGAATTTTCCAGGCAAGCGTACTGGAGTGGGTTGACATTTCCTTCTCCAGGGGATCTTCCCGACCTAGGGATCAAACCCAGGTCTCCCATATTTTGTGCAGACGCTTTACCGTGTGAGCCACTAGGGAAGTGTGATTTTTATTAATAAGTAGGGGAAATTATTAATAAAAATCACACTCATGTAATACTCACATAATTTTAGATGGACAGTAAAAGTTGGATTATGCATTTTTTTCTGAAATGATATGAGTGCCTATTTGTAGATATTTTTCATTTGTTTTGAGAAAATCAAGGGTGAAGATAATAAAGTAGAAAGTTCACTGTCATATAGCCAATAAAAAAAGACTATATTTGCAGGGACTTTGATTCACTGGTTCAAATGTGGCATTAAATAACAGGCTTCACAGTGGTAAAGAATCTGCCTACCATGCAGGAGATCCAGGCTCGATCCTTGGGTTGGGGAGGTTCCCTGGATTAGGAAATGGCAACGCACTCCAGTGTTCTTCCCTGGAAAATCCCATGGATCGAAGATCCTGGCAGGCTACAGTCCATGAAGTCACAAAGAGCCAGTCACTAGTGAATACACACACACGCACACACACAAACATACTCATACACAATCCTAAATGGCAATGCTTTCTCCTGAAAAAAAGTGGAGGAAACGTAGGCTTGTGTTAAAGGTAAGCAGTGGACAGAGTGTTAGGAGTCCTGAGTTTTCGTATTACCTTAGACTCTCTACACGTGTCAACTCAAGTGATTTTTTCTTTAACTTCTATTGGAGTTAGTTTCAAATTCCAGAATATTAGATGGTTAGACTAGATGGTCGACATGGACCCTTTTTTTTTTCTGCAATAAAATGAATGGTTATGAATATTTAATTTCAGTTTCTTAGTCATCTGTAAAACTGGTTTTAAATACAAGCTCTGTGGCAGGAGATTTTCTCTACAGTAGCAACTACCAGGATTGTGTTAACTTTGTGACAGCAGAGCTGGGAGTTTTCAGCACAGGTGAAGATGCTTATTATCTTACCACTGTGTATCATCACAAATACAGGCAGATGGCATTCCTGAATCAGAGACAGTAAAACAAGGTGCTTGTAAACAAAGGGGAGAAAAACCATGGACTCTATTTATTCTACCCAAACCAGAGTTCACTTTTCTTTAGTCAGTCAACAAACACAGACTGCATAATCGAGAGTTTTAATTGTTGTGTATACAAAAACCAATGGGAAATGTCCATTTGCTTTGAAGATTCCATAGTATCATGAGGAAAGGAAAAAATGAATTCAACTAGATGTAATACAAAAGTGTTATAAATGTCATCATGGAGTTAAAACACAGCTTATATGAACACAAATTAAAGATAGAATAAAAATTCCTTATCTGTTATATATAAGAGGGGTAACAGCCAGGAATGTGCCTCTCTTTTGTGTTAACTCCAACCATACCAGTCACTTTACTTACATGGACCCTATAATCACGCTACACTAAATTTGCCATATTCCCCTTATATAACTATGCCATTATATACATCATTCCCTCTAAAATCTCTACTCATCCCCCACCCTTTGAAAACTACAATTCAACCATCTATAACCAGAAACATATCCTGATTTTCTTAGGAGGTAGCTTACCACCTCCAGCTTCTTTCTTCACTTATAAACCTATTAGATCATTTACCAGATTACATTATAATTTATCTATTAACATATCTGCATCAAGCACCTCCAGCCAAAATTACAGTAAAAGCCATCAAATTTGCAAACCATCTTTTGTTACTAGAATTCAATTCACTTTATGTGTTAATTTTACTCATCAAGTAGTCCCTTTGCTCTAACCATAGTATTTTTTAATTTTATTTGACTTTACAATACTGTATTGGTTTTGTCATACATCAGCATGAATCCACCATGGGTGTACACATGTTCCCAATCCTGAACCCCCTTCCCACCTCCCCCATACCATCCCTCTGGGTCATCCCAGTGCACCAGCCCCAAGCATCCTGTATCCTGCATTAAAGAAATTAATGCTACTTTGTAAATAAATTTCAAATTTGAGTAAGTAAGAAATGCTTCATTGAAAATAGAATATTTGAGCCAGAAACTGAAGTCTGGGTTTTCAGCATGCCTGTGAGAGTAAAAGAAAGGGAATCTAGGTAAAGGGGGTAGGTAGCCAGAGCAAATGTGTAGGCTATGATTACTAAAAGGACTATTAGCCTCATTTGGTAGTTAACAAAAGACCTCTGGTGCAGTGTAATGGGAAGTGAGGCTAAAGAAAAGCTATGAGATACCTTAAATGCCATGCTGAGGAATTGACAGTTAATTCTGTATACAATGAAGAATCTTAAGAAGTTTATAAGGAACCATGCTAAGAGGATATACATATTTTTGAAATTCATTTTTCTAGAATGGGGATTTGATTGGAAAGAGTCTGAATGGAAGCCCAGAGCATTAGAAAGGTATGATAATAACTTAGGAGAGAAATTATGGTGGCCTGTCCTGAGACAGCAGTAGTGGGGATGGAGAAAAAATATACATAAATAATGACATGTGTAACACTTTGTCATTAGATGCCAGTGGTGGAGAAAATGATGGAGGAGTCAACAGTGACTATGAGGGATTTTTCACCTTTTTGTTTTAAAGTAATTGTAGATTCACAGAAAGGCACAAAGACAGTATGGTAGTAGAGAGAGATGCCATACAGCCTCAACCTTCACATGGTTCACCCCTCCCCCTTGGCCCATGGTTACATCTTATATAATTAGAGGACAATATAAAAGCCAGGAAATTAACATGTGTGTGAAGTGTGAGTATATTACTTTGTCATTTCATCATATGTGTAAATTTGTGTAAAGTTAACCGTGACAATCAAGACACAAACTATTCAATCACCACAAACGTCACCCTCATACTACCTGTTTATAGTCAAAATTATCTCCTTGAGCCTCACCACTCCTAAACCCTGGGAACTACTAATGTTCCTCTAGCTCCATAATTTTATAATTTGAGAATGTTATATAAATGAATTCATGCTATTTGGGACGTTGCAATTCTCACCACCTAGGGCTCTCACAATTCATCTGAATCCTGACACCTCTACCTGGAGTTAATATTTAATATCAGATCCCATAAGTTAAAGGGCTCATTCCGACAAGACTAACCTCAACTTCAGATGCCATCCACAAAGGGGGTACCCAGGCTACCCAAACTTCTTCCCAGCCAACTACAAATTTGAGGGTGCCCACAGTCACTTCCTCAGTTTCACTAATTTGCTAGAATGGTTCATACAACTCAGAAGAGCACTTCACTTACATTTGCTGTTGTTCAGTCGCTGAGTCATGTCTGACTCTTTGAGACCCAATGGACTGCAGCATATCAGGCTTTCCTGTCCTTTACCATCCCCAAAGTTTGTTCAAACTCATGCCCACTGAGTCGATGATGCCATCCAACCATCTCATCCTCTGTCATCCTTTTCTCCTCTTGTCCTCAATCTTTCCCAGCATCAGAATATTTTCCAATACAAGTTTCCTATAAAGGATATTGCTCAGGAACAACCAAGCCGAAGCCAAATGCATAGGTGAGGGTTGGGGGCCGGAGAAGGTGAAGAGCTTCTCCCCACATAATACCTCAAAGTGTTCACGCACCCACAAGCTCTCTGACTCTCACTGTTTAATTTTTATAGTGCTCAAGGTCCAGCCCCGCCCCCCTCAACCTTCTCACAAGTACAGGTTGGGCATAAAAGTTCCAACCTCCTAATCACTGTTTCTGGTGACCAACCCCATCACAAGGCTATCTAGGACCCCCACCCTAGGTCATCTCATCAGCATAAATGCAAGCGTGATTGAAAGGGCTTGGTATGAATAACAAAATACTGAGTTGGCCAAAAAGTTCATCCAGGTTTTTCTGTAAGATGTTATGAAAAAACCAAAAGAACTTTTTGGCCAACCCAATACCTTCCCTATTGCTCAGGAAATTCCAAGGATTGTAGGCGCTCTGTGTCAGGAACTGGCGACAAATACCAAAATATATATAGGATTCCCAGGTGGCCCTTGTGGTAGAGAATGCACCTGTCAATGCAGGAGACATAAGAGATATGGGTTCGATCCCTGGGTTGGGAAGATCCCCTGGAGGAAAGCATGGCAACCCACTCCAGTATTTTCACCTGGAGAATCCCATGGACATAAGAACCTGGCAGGCTACAGTCCATGCGGTTGCAAAGAATAGGACATGACTGAAGCAACTTA
The DNA here is from genome assembly GCA_006410675.1 of Oreotragus oreotragus. Lineage (NCBI taxonomy): Eukaryota > Metazoa > Chordata > Mammalia > Artiodactyla > Bovidae > Oreotragus > Oreotragus oreotragus. The sequence goes on from SJYX01016671.1 coordinate 110,648, forward strand.
GCACACATGCATTTATATATATATCATTTATATATATATATAATGCTATATAATATTTATAATATATATGATACCATATAATATATATAATACCATTATTTATATATATAATGTCATTTATATATATAATGTCATTTATATATATATATATATATATAAAATACCATGGATCTTTTGAGATTGACTTTTTCACACAGCAAAATGTGCCTGAGATCTATTCAAGTTGTTTTATCAACAGTTGGTTTCTTTTCGTTAATTTTATGCCATGGTATCTATGTACCATATAGTTTGTTTAATCATTCATCCATTGATCGATACCTGAATTGTTTCTTGTTTGGGGCTGTTATGATTAAAACAGCTAGGAACATTCATCTACAGGTTTTTAAATATNTTTATATATATATATATATATATAAAATACCATGGATCTTTTGAGATTGACTTTTTCACACAGCAAAATGTGCCTGAGATCTATTCAAGTTGTTTTATCAACAGTTGGTTTCTTTTCGTTAATTTTATGCCATGGTATCTATGTACCATATAGTTTGTTTAATCATTCATCCATTGATCGATACCTGAATTGTTTCTTGTTTGGGGCTGTTATGATTAAAACAGCTAGGAACATTCATCTACAGGTTTTTAAATATTTATTTATGTGTTTTGATTGGTGGCTCAGATGGCAAAGAATCCACCTGCAAAGTGGGAGACCTGGGTTTGATCCCTGGGTTGGAATGATCCCCTAAAGGAGGGATGACAACTCACTCCAGTATTCTTACTTGGAGAATACCCATGGACAGAGGAGCCTGGTGAGCTACAGTACATGGGGTTGCAAAGAGTTGGACACAACTAAGCCAGATGGATGCTATGTTTTGGTTGCATTGGTTCTTCCATGCTGTGCTTGGTCTTTTCTCTAGTTGCTGTGAGTGATGGTTACTCCTAGCTGCAGTGTACAGGCTTCTTCTCATGGTAACTTTTCTTGTTTCAGAGCACAGGCTCTAGGTTCATGGGCTCAGCAGTTACAACATGTGAGCTTTAGTTGCATATGGAATCTTCCTGGACCAGGGATCAAATCCATGTCTCCTGCATTGTCAGGTGGATTCTTATCCACTGTGCCAGCAGGAAATCCTTCAACTACAGGTTTTTTGGTGGACATAAATCTTTATTTCTCCAAGATAAGAGTCATTTTGGAGGACCATTGTCGGATCGTGTAGTAACTGCGTTTAGTTTTATTTAATAACTTGCCAAATTATTTTCCAGCATGGCTATAGTATTTTACATGTTTTTACATATAGTATTTTACAGCAATGTATGAGATACAGTTTCTCCACATCCTCAAAAGTTTGTGGTATTGGCAAGCTTTTTTTTTTTTTAATTTTAGCTGTTAGATGTAGTGATGTCTCATTATGGCTATAATTTGCATTTCTGTAATAGCTAATAATGCTGTACATCTTTTAATGTGCTTATTTGCCATCTGTATACTCTCTTTGGTGAAATGTCTCTTTATGTCTTTTGTCCATTTTCTTATTCAGTGGTTGTTTTACTGTTAAGTTTGAGAGTTTTTAAATTCTAGACATAAGTAATGTGTAAGGTATGTGGATTACAAATATTTTCACCCAGTCTATAACTTGGTTTTTCATTCCCACTGCAGGGCTTTTTATAGAGAAAAAAGTGTTTTTTTGAAGTTCAATTTTTGTAATAAAAATGGGCCATGTTTTCATGTTGAAGAAAATATCAGAATCTAGGGACAGGTGAAGAGTTATGTCACAATTCTTTTTGAGTAAAAAATGTATTATACTGACAGAAATAATGTCTATATCCCTTGTCTATTACTTCAAAACTGTTTTCTTATGTGGATACTGAAATAATCATTCTGGATAAGAGTCTTTCTAGATGTTTGAATATAGATGAGTACAAATATCTGGAGAGGTGGGGAAAGTGAGTAGTTCTGAAACAGTGATCCACTTGTCCCACTTCTGTGAACTTGGCATAAACTGTAAGTCCTGGGTAACAGAAAACCTTTGCAGTATGGCTATAAACCAAAACAATGCAATTCAGATTTTCCTTTAAAAAAGTTATGGAGTGGGAGTTTGGGTTTGGCAGATGTAAACTTTTATATAGAGAATGGATAAATAATAAGATCCTACTCTATAGCGTGGGGAACTTGACTCAATTTTCTGTGATAAAACATAATGGAAAATAATATTTTAAATGAAGATTGTGTGTGTATATATGTGTGTGTTCATGTGTCTCTAACTGAATTACTTTACTGTACAGCAGAAATTAACATAATATTGTAAATCAACTTTACTTCAATTAAAAATTGGGAAAAAATTATAATATGTGATTATGTTCATAATTTACAACCTCATCATACCCAGTTATTTTAGGTGGCTCCAAAAGTACATTTAACTTGGAATAAGACAACTTTAAATGTATTCATTGATTTATTTTTTCATTTATTCTTCTACTCATTTATACAACTATCCACTCAACTCACATTCTTTGAACATCTACAATATTCCTGGCATTGTCCTTTCTACTGGAAACACAGCAAAGCACATCTTTGCCTCATGATCTGTAAGCTCACAAACCAGTAAGGGAAAAGAGATGTATATATGTATATACAAAGAATTATAGCTCAGGGAATACAAAATATGAAGATTTATTATTTTACATTCATTAATTGAGAAAATTTCCTGACCACCTATTATATACCAGAGGTTGTGCTAAGTGCTGGGTGTATGGACACTGATACTTTTTAAATGCATTTTTATTATATAAGGTTTTCTAAAGGATAACTTTTATTGATTAGAGAAGTAATATGAAACCACGTAATTATATTTAAGATGATTCAGAAAATATATCCCCATACTGGTCACTAACTTAAGAGGTGCTCCTGTAGTGTATCTCTAGGGTGACTTTTAGGGAGAATAAGGGTTATTGGATGACTTTTAGAGACTGAATCAAACATATCTGTTCTATCACCCTTTCTGCTTCATAAATTTGGCTGTGTCAAGTATATGTGGCCTACATATGGTCAGTATAAAACAGCTAAAAGAAACCATTACATGCTTATAGTCAGGAGAGATAATGTCTGGTGAAAGATGAAGGATCTTCATTTCCATAATTTCTTCACAATGGAAGATTTTCTTTTTTTTTTTTAGATTAAATCAACACTGTTAAGCACTCTATTCCCCAAAATAATTCAGAGATTAATAATACTTTCTCATTTATACAGAAAAAAATGGACACAGTGAATAACAAAGAGTGCTCTAAATTGACAACTTGAATTTTAGAGACTGTCCAATGGAAGAAAACTAACCTTAGAAATACAAATAAAGGTGATAAAGACTTTGCAGTCAATGTATGAACTTAGGTAACTGCAGGCAGCATGACCAATAATTCCCTGCCACCAATGCAGGAAAAATAATATGAAACAACAGTTACATCAATGCAGACAGTAACAAAATGCAGATTATCATGAGGTACAGAAGACAACTGATAAACAGCACATAATGGAAACAACCACACAACTAGACCCAGACTAGAACTGTGTGTGTATAACATATATATGTGAATATGTATATGTGTGTATATATATTATATATTAATATAACATATCTTACTATATATTGTACATACATATATATATTCACACCCATGTATATATATATACTATCCCACTTTATATATTCATCCAACTAATCTCATGGTAAAATAGTTTAAGGTATTATTACAATATTGCTTTCAAGAGTCTGATAAATGAAGGAGTACATGAGATAATCAGCCTATTTTGTAACATTTATTCAAGTCTATGAAGTACACTCATTACCTAGCACTGGCAAATAAATCCTTGGTCTTTGTGCTGCCTTAAGAAATCTTTTTGGGATGTATTTCTTAAAAAATGCTGTTCTAGTGCTTCTTAATTTATAATGTATTGAAGAAAGAATCCTACCCTAAAGTTTTTGCAAGAAGGCTAAGGGAAATGGATAGTCTTGTCCTTATGTCAGGCGTGACCACAATGGCAGCTTGTTACAGTAGTCTCCAATAATGGGAAAGTTAGTAAATATGACTGTTAATACTATTAAGTAAGATGATAGTCAACACAAATTCAGGTCCTGGAAGGTAGTTTGGGAATCTTCCATTTCTAGAAATGAAGTAATAGAATGTTACTATTTCTAATAGAAATAGAAATAAAATGAATTTTTTGAGGGGCCAAAAAGGAAAATTAGGCAGAGAAGCAAGAAAATATTCAAAAAGAATAATGCTAAAGCCCAACTAGGGCTTCCCACTCTTATTCTTTCACCATGAAGCTCCATTTACTGTCTAAAATATTCTCCATTGTCCACTTAGCGGTACACCCTTCAGGGCTCAACTTGGATACCATTCCCTCTGGTTAAGATTACAATGATTCACAAGCTCTGGGTAAAGTGCTCTGTTCTATGTTCCCCAGCACCCTGTCTTCTACCATAACAATATTGCATGCATTGTAATTGCCTACTTATTCATTTGTATACCATTCTAAGTTATAGGATATTGTTATATTATACAAATGGAGTAACCCTCATAGTCAACAAAACAGTTGAAAATGCAGTACTTGGGTGCAATCTCAAAAATAACAGAATGATCTCTGCTGTTTCCAAGGCAAACCATTTAATATCAGAGTAATCTAAGTCTATGCCCCAACTATTAATGCTGAAGAAGCTGAAGTTGAATGGTTCTATGATGAACTATAAGACCTTCTAGAACTAACACCAAAAAAAAGATGTCTTTTTCATCATAGGAGACTGGAATGCAAAAGTATGAAGTCAAGAGATACCTGGAGTAACAGGCATGTTTGGCCTTGATGTACAAAATGAAGCAGGGCAAAGGCTAACAGAGTTTTGCCAAGAGAACAGAGTGGTCATAGCAAACACCCTCTTCCAACAACACAAGAGATGACACTACACATGGACATCACTAGATGATCAATACCAAATCAGATTGATCGTATTCTTTGCAGTTGAAGATGGAGAAGCTCTATACAGTCAGCAAAAACAAGACCAGGAGCTGACTGTGGCTCAGATTGTGAACTCCTTATTACAAAGATTAGACTTAAATTGAAGAAAGTAGGGAAAACCACTAAGTCATTCAGTTCAGTTCAGTTCAGTTCAGTTGCTCAGTTGTGTCAGACTCTGCGACCCCATGGACTGCAGCACACCAGGCTTACCTATCCACCACCAACTCCGGGAGTTTATTCAAACTCATGTCCATTGAGTTGGTGATGCCATCCAGCCAACATCCTCAGTCATCCCCTTCTCCTCCTGCCTTTTATCTTTGCCAGCATCAGGGTCTTTTCAAATGAGTCAGCTCTTCAGATCAGGTGGCCAAAGTATTGAAGTTTAAGCTTTAGCATCAGTCCTTCTGATGAACACTCAGGACTGATTTCCTTTAAGATGGACTGGTTGGATCTACTTGCTGTCCAAGGGTCTCTCAAGAGTCTTCTCCAACACCACAGTTCAAAAGCATCAGTTCTTTGGTTCTCAGCTTTCTTTATAATCCAACACTCACATCCATACATGACTAGTGGAAAAACCATAGCTTTGACTAGATGGACCTTTGTTGGCAAGGTAATGTCTCTGCTTTTTAATATGCTGTCTAGTTTGGTAACAATTTTCCTTCCAAGGAGCAATCATCTTTCAATTTCATGGCTGAATCCTCATCTGCAGTGATTTTGGAGCCCCCTTGAAAATAGTCTGTCATTGTTTCCATTATTTCTCCATCTATTTGTTATGAAGTGATAGGACCCAATGCCATGATCTTAGTTTTCTGAATGTTGAGTTTTAAGACAACTTTTTCACTCTCTTCTTTCACTTTCATCAAGAGGCTCTTTCATTCTTTGCTTTCTGCCATGAAGGTGGTGGCATCTGCATATCTGAGGTTATTGATATTTCTCCCAAAAATCTTGATTCCAGCTTGTGCTCATCCAGTCTAGGATTTCTCATGATGTACTCTATATATAAATTAAATAAGCAAGGTGACAATATACAGCCTTGAGGTACTCCTTTGCTGATTTAGAACCAGTCTGTTATTCCATGTCCAGTTATAACTGTTGCTTCTTAACCTGTATATAAATTTCTTAAGAGCAAAGTAATGCTCAAAATTCTCCAAGACAGTCTTCAAAATTACGTGAAGTGTGAACTTCCAGATGTTCAAGCAGATTTAGAAAAGGCAGAGGAACCAGAGATCAAAGTGTCAACAACCACTGGATCATCGAAAAAGTGAGAGACTTCCAGAAAAACATCTACTTCTACTTTATCAACTAGTCAAATGCCTTTGACTCTGTGGATCACAACAAACTGCGAAAAATTCTTATAGAGATAGGAATACCAGACCACCTTACCTGCCTCCTGAGAAATCTATATGCAGGTCAAGAAGCAACAGTTAGAACTGGACACGGAACAACAGACTGGTTGCAAATCGGGACAGGAGTATATCAAGGACATTCAGGTATGATCTCAGTCAAATCCCTTATGATTATACAGTGGAAGTGACAAACAGATTCAAGGGATTAGATCTGATAGACAGAGTGCCTGAAGAACTATGGACAGAGGTTGTTCCATTGTACAGGAGGTGGTGATCAAGACCATCCCCCCAAAAAAGAAATGCAAAAAAGCAAAATGGCTATCTTAGGAAGCTTACTAATAGCTGAGCAAAGAAGAGATGTGAAAGGCAAAGGAGAAAAGGAAAGATATACCCATCTGAATGCAGAGTTCCAGTGAATAGCAAGGAGAGATAAGAAAGTCTACCTAAGTGACTAATGCAAAGAAATAGAGGAAAACAATAAAATGGGAAAAACTAGAGATCTCTTCAAGACAATTAGGGATACCAAGGGAACATTTCATGAAAAGATGGGCTCAATAAAGGACAGAAATGGTAGGAACATACATATATATATATACTATCCCACTTTATATATTCATCCAACTAATCTCATGGTAAAATAGTTTAAGGTATTATTACAATATTGCTTTCAAGAGTCTGATAAATGAAGGAGTACATGAGATAATCAGCCTATTTTGTAACATTTATTCAAGTCTATGAAGTACACTCATTACCTAGCACTGGCAAATAAATCCTTGGTCTTTGTGCTGCCTTAAGAAATCTTTTTGGGATGTATTTCTTAAAAAATGCTGTTCTAGTGCTTCTTAATTTATAATGTATTGAAGAAAGAATCCTACCCTAAAGTTTTTGCAAGAAGGCTAAGGGAAATGGATAGTCTTGTCCTTATGTCAGGCGTGACCACAATGGCAGCTTGTTACAGTAGTCTCCAATAATGGGAAAGTTAGTAAATATGACTGTTAATACTATTAAGTAAGATGATAGTCAACACAAATTCAGGTCCTGGAAGGTAGTTTGGGAATCTTCCATTTCTAGAAATGAAGTAATAGAATGTTACTATTTCTAATAGAAATAGAAATAAAATGAATTTTTTGAGGGGCCAAAAAGGAAAATTAGGCAGAGAAGCAAGAAAATATTCAAAAAGAATAATGCTAAAGCCCAACTAGGGCTTCCCACTCTTATTCTTTCACCATGAAGCTCCATTTACTGTCTAAAATATTCTCCATTGTCCACTTAGCGGTACACCCTTCAGGGCTCAACTTGGATACCATTCCCTCTGGTTAAGATTACAATGATTCACAAGCTCTGGGTAAAGTGCTCTGTTCTATGTTCCCCAGCACCCTGTCTTCTACCATAACAATATTGCATGCATTGTAATTGCCTACTTATTCATTTGTATACTATTCTAAGTTATAGGATATTGTTATATTATACAAATGGAGTAACCCTCATAGTCAACAAAACAGTTGAAAATGCAGTACTTGGGTGCAATCTCAAAAATAACAGAATGATCTCTGCTGTTTCCAAGGCAAACCATTTAATATCAGAGTAATCTAAGTCTATGCCCCAACTATTAATGCTGAAGAAGCTGAAGTTGAATGGTTCTATGATGAACTATAAGACCTTCTAGAACTAACACCAAAAAAAAGATGTCTTTTTCATCATAGGAGACTGGAATGCAAAAGTATGAAGTCAAGAGATACCTGGAGTAACAGGCATGTTTGGCCTTGATGTACAAAATGAAGCAGGGCAAAGGCTAACAGAGTTTTGCCAAGAGAACAGAGTGGTCATAGCAAACACCCTCTTCCAACAACACAAGAGATGACACTACACATGGACATCACTAGATGATCAATACCAAATCAGATTGATCGTATTCTTTGCAGTTGAAGATGGAGAAGCTCTATACAGTCAGCAAAAACAAGACCAGGAGCTGACTGTGGAAGCACCCTGTCTTCTACCATAACAATATTGCATGCATTGTAATTGCCTACTTATTCATTTGTATACTATTCTAAGTTATAGGATATTGTTATATTATACAAATGGAGTAACCCTCATAGTCAACAAAACAGTTGAAAATGCAGTACTTGGGTGCAATCTCAAAAATAACAGAATGATCTCTGCTGTTTCCAAGGCAAACCATTTAATATCAGAGTAATCTAAGTCTATGCCCCAACTATTAATGCTGAAGAAGCTGAAGTTGAATGGTTCTATGATGAACTATAAGACCTTCTAGAACTAACACCAAAAAAAAGATGTCTTTTTCATCATAGGAGACTGGAATGCAAAAGTATGAAGTCAAGAGATACCTGGAGTAACAGGCATGTTTGGCCTTGATGTACAAAATGAAGCAGGGCAAAGGCTAACAGAGTTTTGCCAAGAGAACAGAGTGGTCATAGCAAACACCCTCTTCCAACAACACAAGAGATGACACTACACATGGACATCACTAGATGATCAATACCAAATCAGATTGATCGTATTCTTTGCAGTTGAAGATGGAGAAGCTCTATACAGTCAGCAAAAACAAGACCAGGAGCTGACTGTGGCTCAGATTGTGAACTCCTTATTACAAAGATTAGACTTAAATTGAAGAAAGTAGGGAAAACCACTAAGTCATTCAGTTCAGTTCAGTTCAGTTCAGTTGCTCAGTTGTGTCAGACTCTGCGACCCCATGGACTGCAGCACACCAGGCTTACCTATCCACCACCAACTCCGGGAGTTTATTCAAACTCATGTCCATTGAGTTGGTGATGCCATCCAGCCAACATCCTCAGTCATCCCCTTCTCCTCCTGCCTTTTATCTTTGCCAGCATCAGGGTCTTTTCAAATGAGTCAGCTCTTCAGATCAGGTGGCCAAAGTATTGAAGTTTAAGCTTTAGCATCAGTCCTTCTGATGAACACTCAGGACTGATTTCCTTTAAGATGGACTGGTTGGATCTACTTGCTGTCCAAGGGTCTCTCAAGAGTCTTCTCCAACACCACAGTTCAAAAGCATCAGTTCTTTGGTTCTCAGCTTTCTTTATAATCCAACACTCACATCCATACATGACTAGTGGAAAAACCATAGCTTTGACTAGATGGACCTTTGTTGGCAAGGTAATGTCTCTGCTTTTTAATATGCTGTCTAGTTTGGTAACAATTTTCCTTCCAAGGAGCAATCATCTTTCAATTTCATGGCTGAATCCTCATCTGCAGTGATTTTGGAGCCCCCTTGAAAATAGTCTGTCATTGTTTCCATTATTTCTCCATCTATTTGTTATGAAGTGATAGGACCCAATGCCATGATCTTAGTTTTCTGAATGTTGAGTTTTAAGACAACTTTTTCACTCTCTTCTTTCACTTTCATCAAGAGGCTCTTTCATTCTTTGCTTTCTGCCATGAAGGTGGTGGCATCTGCATATCTGAGGTTATTGATATTTCTCCCAAAAATCTTGATTCCAGCTTGTGCTCATCCAGTCTAGGATTTCTCATGATGTACTCTATATATAAATTAAATAAGCAAGGTGACAATATACAGCCTTGAGGTACTCCTTTGCTGATTTAGAACCAGTCTGTTATTCCATGTCCAGTTATAACTGTTGCTTCTTAACCTGTATATAAATTTCTTAAGAGCAAAGTAATGCTCAAAATTCTCCAAGACAGTCTTCAAAATTACGTGAAGTGTGAACTTCCAGATGTTCAAGCAGATTTAGAAAAGGCAGAGGAACCAGAGATCAAAGTGTCAACAACCACTGGATCATCGAAAAAGTGAGAGACTTCCAGAAAAACATCTACTTCTACTTTATCAACTAGTCAAATGCCTTTGACTCTGTGGATCACAACAAACTGCGAAAAATTCTTATAGAGATAGGAATACCAGACCACCTTACCTGCCTCCTGAGAAATCTATATGCAGGTCAAGAAGCAACAGTTAGAACTGGACACGGAACAACAGACTGGTTGCAAATCGGGACAGGAGTATATCAAGGACATTCAGGTATGATCTCAGTCAAATCCCTTATGATTATACAGTGGAAGTGACAAACAGATTCAAGGGATTAGATCTGATAGACAGAGTGCCTGAAGAACTATGGACAGAGGTTGTTCCATTGTACAGGAGGTGGTGATCAAGACCATCCCCCCAAAAAAGAAATGCAAAAAAGCAAAATGGCTATCTTAGGAAGCTTACTAATAGCTGAGCAAAGAAGAGATGTGAAAGGCAAAGGAGAAAAGGAAAGATATACCCATCTGAATGCAGAGTTCCAGTGAATAGCAAGGAGAGATAAGAAAGTCTACCTAAGTGACTAATGCAAAGAAATAGAGGAAAACAATAAAATGGGAAAAACTAGAGATCTCTTCAAGACAATTAGGGATACCAAGGGAACATTTCATGAAAAGATGGGCTCAATAAAGGACAGAAATGGTAGGAACATAACAGAAACAGAAGATATTAAGAACATGGCAAGAATAGACAGAAGAAGTTTACAGAAGAGATCTTAACGACCCAGATAGAGTCAGACATTCTAGATTATGAAATCAAGTGGGCCTTGAGAAACATCAGTATAAACAAAGCAAGTGGAGATGGAGAAGGCAATGGCACTCCACTCTAGTACTCTTGCCTGGAAAATCCCATGGACAAAGGAGCCTGGTAGGCTGCAGACCATGGGGTTGCTAAGAGTTGGAAACAACTGAGCGACTTCATTTTCACTTTTCACTTTCATGCACTGGAGAAGGAAATGGCAACCCATTCCAGTGTTCTTGCCTGGAGAATCCCAGGGACGGGGGAGTCTGGTGGGCTGCCGTCTATGGGGTTGCACAGAGTCGGACACAAGTGAAGCAACTTAGCAGTAGCAGCAGCACCAGCAGCAATGGAAGTGACGGAATTTCAGCTGAGCAATTCAATTTCAAACCCTAAAAGATGATGTTGTGAAACTGCTGCACTCAATATGCCAGCAAATTTGGAAAACTCAGCAGTAGCCACAGGACTGGAAAAGGTCAGTTTTCATTCCAATCTCAAAGAAAGGCAATATCAAAGAATGTTCAAAATGAAAGTGAAAGTGACATCGCTCAATTGTTGCTGACTCTCTGACTCCATGGATTGTAGCCCACCAGGCTCCTCCATCCATGGAATTTTCCAGGCAAGAGTACTGGAGTGGGTTGCCATTTCCTTCTCCAGGGGATCTTCCTGACCCAGGGATCAAACCCAGGTCCGAGCCACCAAACTATCACACAGTTTCATTCATTTTACACACTAGCAAAGTAATGTTCAAAATTCTCCAAGCTAGGCTTCAACTAGCTTGTGAAATGAGAACTTCACATGCTAGGCTTCAACTATTATGTGAAATAAGAACTTCCAGATGTGCCAGTTGAATTTAGAAAAGGCAGAGGAATCAGAGATCAAATTACCAACACCCATTGGATCATAGAAAAAGCAAGAGAGTTCCAGAAAAACATCTACTTCTGCTATATTGACTACACTAAAGCCTTTGCCTGTGTGGATCACAACAAACAGTGGAAAATTCTTCAAGAAATAGAAATACCAGAGCACCTTACCTTGGGATTCCCTGGTGGCTCAGAGAGTAAAGAGTCTGCCTGCAATGTGGGAGACCTGAGTTCAATCCCTGGGTAGGGAAGACCCCTTGGAGAAGAAAATGACACCCATTCCAGTATTCTTGCCTGGAAAATCCCATGGATGGAGGAGGAGCCTGGCAAGCTACAGTCCATAGGGTCGCAAAGACTTGGACATGACTGAGGACTTCACTTTCACTTTTACTTGCCTTGCAAGAAAACTGTATGCAGGTCAAGAAGCAACAATTAGAACTGGACAGAGAACAATGGACTGGTTCCAAATTGGGAAAGGATTATGTCAAGGCTGAATACTGTCAGCCTGCTTGTTTAACTTATATGCAGAGTACATCAGGCAAAATATCAGGCTGGATAAAGCACAAGCCAGAATCATGATTGCTGGGAGAGAAATATCAATAACCTCAGATATGACATCACCCTAAAGGCAGAAAGTGAAGAGGAACTAAAGAGCCTCTTGATAAAGGTGAAATCAGAGATGAAAAAGCTGGCTTAAAACTCAACATCGAAACATATATATATACATATATATCATGGCTTCTGGTCCCATCACTTTATGGCAAATAGATGGGGAAATGATGGAAACCATGACATGACAGACTTTCTTTTCTTGGGCTCTGAAATCACTGCAGATGGTGACTGTCACCATGAAATTAAAAAACAATTGCTCCTTGGAAGAAAAGCTATGAACAACCTAGAGAGTATATTAAAAAGCAGAGATATTAGTTTGCCAATAAATGTCTATATATTCAAAGCTATAGTTTTTCCAGTAGTCATGTATGGATGTGAGAGTTGGACCATAAAGAAGGCTGATTGCTAAAAGACTGATGCTTTTGAACTGTGGTGTTGGAGAAGACACTTAAGAGTCTCTTGGACTGCAAGGAGATCAAGCCAGTCAATCCTAAAGGAAATCAGTCTTGAATATTCATTGGAAGGACTGATGCTGAAACTGAAGCTCCAATACTTTGACCACCATATGTGAAGAGACAACTTATCTGAAAAGTCCTGGATGTTGGGAAAGATTGAAGGCAGGAGTTGAAGGGGATGACAGAGGACGAGATGGTTGGATGGTGTCACCAACTAAATGGGCCTCAGTTTGAGCAAGCTCCAGGAGGTGATGAAGTACAGGAAGCCTACATATGTGAAGAGACAACTTATCTGAAAAGTCCTGGATGTTGGGAAAGATTGAAGGCAGGAGTTGAAGGGGATGACAGAGGACGAGATGGTTGGATGGTGTCACCAACTAAATGGGCCTCAGTTTGAGCAAGCTCCAGGAGGTGATGAAGTACAGGAAGCCTGGCATGCTGCAGTCCATGGGGTCACAGAGTCGGACATGACCAAGCAATAACAACATACCAAGCTCTGGTGTCTATGGAAGGAGAAAAGACTTTTTTCTTTTTTACCATTGTATCTAGAACAGTACTTAGTCCACAAGAAATTATTAATAACCATTTGCTGAATGAGAAGAAAAGAATTATTTCTCTATATGCCAAGAATCACTCTGGGTACTGTGCCTGTTACCTGATTTAAATACTAATGTCCAGATTTTGACTTCAGGATGTGGGGGACAGTTTTGGAGGCATCTACTTAGTATTGCTCTCTGTGATACCTCTTAACAAGCCAAATATACTATGTGGATGTCACTCCAATTAACAAGTATGTCAACTTCAATCAAACTTGAGAACTGGACTAATGAACACTGGGTGGTTTCTGGAAAACCAGCAGATCCATTGTAATCAAGACATTAGCCAGTACTTCATTTATTGGGTTACGGGAAATCCCAAATGAACTCTTTGACCAACCCAATATTACCTGGCTTAGAAATCCCTACTCTAGCAAGGAGACCATGATGATATCTCAGGTTTCCAGATATTAATGTCTACTCAGAATGTGTGCCAATGGGAATTTCCTGATTGTTCAGTAGTTAGGACTCCATACTTTCACTGCCAAGGGACTGGCTTCAAGCATTGGTCAGGGAACTAAAATCCCATAAGCCATGCAGCATGGCAAAATAAAACCCAAACCAAACCAGAATATGTTCCCAATATTCCACAAAATGTTGAGTATTCTCTTTTCCTCAGTGTAAATTCATCCAAGTAAAAATGGCCACAGGTCCACTTAGGCAAGGCCTGGAAAAATCATTACAGTATACATGGCCATTGTGTGGCATGCTCATTACTCCTAAAGATCCTTGTAGTCTTCAGTTAATTGGCTCAGATTCAGGCACTGAGCAAGGGATCATTAATTTTTATTAGACCAATGATCACCACCCTCCTGTCCTCTATTCTTGCCATTTTTTCTAGTTGTAGATATTCAGCAACACCTTTTTGTCTACCTTCTGTTTTGTTCTTATTAATAGTTCCAATATGCTCTATTAATCTCTACAGATTCTTTAGGTCAAGCCCCTTGTTTGCTTTTCCAAACTTGGCGGTCATTGTAGTAATTTTATCATCATGGCTTCTGGCAGTTAAGCACTACCACCTGGCCTCTATTATTTGGGAGCCTCATCATTCCCTTGAATACTAAAAAAAACTCATTTCTGTGATCACTTCTATAATAGAAGCCCTGGTCTGCAGAAGTGAGTCAACACTAACTGGTGTCCTTTCATGAATACACAAAAATGTGTCATCTGGGCCCTTCTGTGAAAAATCACCATCTAGAAAATCTTTTGGCATCATGTATCATATCTGTTCAAGCATGCTCATGTCCCTAAGATTTTTTTTATTCCTTCATTGTCATCTCTCAGAGAAACTTGGAAATGTCTATTTCACTCTTTGTGTGCCATTGCTTTCTTCTAACAGCAATTTTGGTTCATCCATTGAAGTCCTCACAAAAGTGTTAAATTCCTTGTTTTGGGGGAAAAAAAAAGCCCCCATGCTCCATGTCAATGAATTCTTATCTGGTATTCTGATCTGAACTTGTTGATCAAGTGCTTCCCAAGTCCAATCCTTAGCTCCTGCCACTACACACTAGCTAATTCTTACAGCTCTTTTGAGTGGTAAACTCTTTCCTCCATTATCAATCCCCAAACTTCCCTAGCTATATCTTGCTGGGACTTAGTCCTAATTATTGGTCTGGCAACCAAGAAAGTAGGTGGTGGCTGTTCCAAAGGGGATCACCTCTTGCTTGCATGAACAAGGTCTCTATAGAATCCTCTGTAGAGAAGGGAGGAGGTTGCTTTTTCATATTAGTGAGTGCTGGGAGACCTCTACAAGCTCTGATGTTTTAGGGGTATCTTCAGAGACAAAATTCTAAGGGGCGGACACTTAGACAAACATCCTCCTTTCATATTTTAGGGGCCAAGGTCCTGACCTTAACATAACAAACTAACTCTGAATAAGCACAAAAATGTCTCTGGAACTCTGGAACTTCAGCTATCAAGTCTTGAGTCTGTCTTCAACTGTTTGCTCTTCCAATGTAGGAAAAAACCTCTTTGTAAGCTATCAACAAGGTTCTCTGGCTCATACTCTTAGATCACAACTATTTCTTAACTACCCTCAGTAAATCCTTCTTCAAGGTGGTAAATAACTAAAATATTGCCTGCTGTATCAGTAAACAAAGGATGTCACAGTCGTCAGCAATTGCAAGCCCACAAACAGTGAGCTGATGAGCCCTGATGGGATTTAAGGAGGAAAAGAACACCTGCCACCTAGCAGTCAGCTCCTGCAGCCACCCCACAAGGTGCACCCGGAAGAAATTCAGGATGAGAAAGCAAAGGACTTTGGCCCCAGATAGCTGAGGTGCATATCCAAAGAGTGATTTCAGTGAGCCCAGACTCTTGCATCTTCCCATATATAGAAAAGAGCTAAAGTCCTTAACTTGAGATGTCTGGTTTTCTTTTATTATTAACAATAATCATTTGATGTTCTAACTACCTGGTCTTTTATTGCAGAAACTCCTATATATCCTGGCTTTCCCCCTTGCCTAATCAGAACAGTTTATCAGCATTATCTGAGATGCTGTGTCCCCAGCTTAAGTCATCAGTTTTGTCCACCAAATAAAATATAACTGTCAACTTTTAGGTTGTGCTTTCTTTTTTTTTTTTTCAGTCAACAGTGGTGTGCATGCGTGCATGCTAAGTCACTTTAGTCATGTCAGGCTCTTTGTGATCCTATGGACTGTAGCCTGCCAGGCTCCTCTGTCCATGGGATTCTCCAGGCAAGAATACTTGAGTGGGTTGCCATGCTTTCCTCCAGGGGATCTTCCTGATCCAGGGATAGAACCTGGGTCCCCTGTGGCTATGAAATTAAAAGATGCTTACTCCTTAGAAGAAAATGTATGACCAACCTAGACAGCTTATTAAAAAGCAGAGACGTTACTTTGCCAACAAAGGTCCATCTAGTCAAAGCTATGGCTTTTCCAGTAGTTGTGTATGGATGTGATAGTTGGATTATAAAGAAAGCTGAGCACTGAAGAATTGATGCTTTTGAACTGTGGTGTTGGAGAATACTCTTAAGAGTCCCTTGGACTGCAAGAAGATCCAACCAGTCCATCCTAAAGGAAATCAGGCCTGATTATTCATTGGAAGGACTGATGCTGAAGCTGAAGTTCCATTACTTTGACCACCTGATGCAAAGAACAGGCTTATTTGAAAAGACCCTGATTCTGGGAAAGATTGAAGGCAGGAGGAGAAGGAGACAACTGAGGATAAGATGGCTGGATGGCATCACTGACTCAATGGAAATGAGTTTAAGTAAACTCCAGGAGTTGGTGATGGACAGGGAAGCCTAGTGTGCTGTAGTCCATGGGGTTGCCAAGAGTCAGACACAACTGAGTGACTGAACCGAACTGAACTGAACTGAGCATCACCTAGGAAGCCCCCATCAGTGCCAGTATGAGTCAATGATGCATAATCTATTCTACTGTTCTTCTAGACATTGCACCCTTCCCCACCACACACACACCCCTACCAAATCTTTCAAATGCCTGAACCTTCTATCTAGCTAGTGTATTCCTCTCACAAGCACATTCTCTGATATAATCACTGATGAAATCTCCAGTAACTGGGCCGTCCATGTCGTGCTTAGGCTTGTCTTTACCTCATGATTCACTCAGGAAGGCGCTGAGCTTGCCAGCCAGGCAATGAGTGATCCTGGCTCTAAACCCATCTTACCATTTTTGATTTCTCAGACCACTCCTGCCCTCTGCCCCATGTCAATCTGGATTCTTTAAGAAGTAGATGTAGAGGTAAGATTAAAAACATGAAAGAGATATATTGATTAAGGGAGAAGGGGTGGAATACACAGGGAAAGAGTTTAGACTGACGACAACACAGTACTGAGAAATTTTCAACCTGATCAGAGAAGGGGCTCCAGGCAAAGGTTGTTCATTACAGGCGGCCCACATCAGACAAAGATGCTCTGGCTCTGGGACCACTGTTGTTATCAGAGCTTAGCTGGAGGAGTCCCTGGGGAAAATATAGCCTGGAACAAAGTACCATAGTGAATCCAAAGACAAAGCAGATACAGGCTGTCTGGCTACTCTGAGCCCTGCAGCATGCTCTCTTGAAGGGATATTTGAGCAACACACCCATGTGACAGCCACACCTGGAACATGCTCTGTACTATTTCCCAGGAAGGTTCCTGCAGCCTCATAAATGGAGCTATTTTAAGTTTCTTCTCCAAGCAGAAAAATCTCCTCCTTTAGAATGAGGCTTTAAAATGTTACTCTTGAAGAGAGAAATCGGTTACCACATAAACTGCAGCTCAGAGGATTCAGATGAAATAGCAGAAAACTCAGAGAAGGCAATGGCACCCCACTCCAGTACTCTTTCCTGGCAAATCCCATGGATGGAGGAGCCTGGTAGGCGGCAGTCCATGGGGTCTCTAAGATTAGGACACGACTGAGCGACTTTTCACTTTCATGCATTGGAGAGGGAAATGGCAACCCACTCCAGTGTTCTTGCCTGGAGAATCCCAGGGATGGGGGAGCCTGGTGGGCTGCCATCTCTGTGGTCGCACAGAGCCAGACATGACTGAAGCAACTTAGCAGCAGCAGAAAACTGCTGAGTCATCCTTGAGGTCCCAGACTAAGGGCTAAGGCCAGAAATGCCGTCATTGCTAAGAAGGCTGAAGTAAGCAATGGCCATCCCAGGGAAAATCAGCCCACATCACAAGGAGCAAGACTAATTTAGAAAGCCAAATACAAGATACAGACCAAGTCAGGATTATCCTCTTAGCAATAAAGCTCTGAAAATGATCACATGAACTCCCTCCAGAGTGATGAGACACTGACCCCCCAAAATGCCCAGCCTGCACACTTGCAGGATACTGGGTGACCATCACTGGCTAGGGTGAAGGGCTCAGGGATATAGACATAAAGCAATGACTGAATTTATTTGTTCATAGTGGTCACTTTTTTTGCAACCTTACCATGTCTAAGTCCATGGCCTCTGTCAATGAGTTATAGTCACCCACAAACCCCCACAGAGGTGCTTGATCAATCATGGAGCATCCTTCTAAGGTCTTTGATTCTACACTCAGAAAACACCTACCAAACACAAAGTATTCGCTCCACAGTGTGCCAGGCACTGGGGATAAACAGCATTGCCCTCGAGGAGATCAACGGAATTAGCAGTTGGCAGACTGGTTCTCATTGGAAAAGACCACAGTCGATGGGGTTGCAAAGAGTTGGACATGATTGAATGACAGAAGAACAAGACTGGTTCTAGCCTAATGTGTTGGTGTGGCTAGCTCTCACAATTCCTCAAAATTATATTGCTAGAGGTAATATTTTCTGTTTGGTTTTTGTGAAAATCAAATGAGACATGAAAATATCTGGAAACTAGAAAGTTCTATACACATTTGAGGAGTAAATAGTACTTATATGATAACTATTTTTTGATAGTTTTCTGCTTCTTTCAATAGCTCTATGCTCCAGAGCTCTGGAGCATAACTGGTAACACTATTCTTTTTAATTTTTTAAATTTAATTTTTTGTTTTATTTTTATGCCACACAATATGTAGGTTCTTAATTCCCCAACCAGAGATCAAACCTGTGACCCCTGTAGTGGAAGCACAGTCTCAACCACTCGACCACCAGGGAAGTCCTGGTCAAACTGTTTTAGAGGTTCTACATGGGTAAAGTTTCTCTCATTAGTGAAAATGTTTTCATCAGATTGACCATTGCTGAATTATCAATTCTGTACATATTTTAGACCTCTATTTTACTTTTAAACACTTTGGGGGATATAGACTATAATGTTTATACACTCTGACTAATTCAGATGAAAGGATAAATTGGAAACCTGAATGTTTTCTTTCCTCAACTGTTTGCTCTGAAAAAGTTAATTCTAAAAAAATTCCATTAATAATACTCAAAATTAATAATTGGGTTCAATTTCTAGCTGTGAAATGTGAAGAAAATTAGTTTCAAAAATAAAATAGCAAATATATATTTAATTATTTAAATTAAATTAAATTATGAAGTATTTTATAATTTATTAAACTACTTTTCTTCACATTTCATGACCAAAAATGAACCAAAATATTTTTAGAATACAGTTTACATATACACATGTGTAGAACGTCATGAGAACAGTGTAGTCAGGGTACAGGAGGTTAAACCAAAGTCACAGTGAACTCTCTAGCCAGATTTGCAAGGAAGGGAGCTATCAATTTTTGAGGATGAACCTAATCTAAGATTTGATAGGTTTAGAGGACAAAATGCTGAAGTATGTAATTCACTGAGTTGAAATTTGGCTTCACATTTTCTTATGGGAAATATTTGAGAAGGGAATAACCCTTCTAAGATTAAGAAATAATTATAATAAGAATCTACTGTATAGCACAGGGAACTCTACTAAATACTCTGTAATGGTATATATGGCAAAAATTTGAAAAAGAGTGGATCTATGTATAATTGATTCACTTCACTGTACACCTGAAACTAACACAAAATTGTAAATCAACTATACTCTAATAAAAAAAATTAAACTCCTATTTAAACTTATATAGTAAAAATTCACAATCTGATGTAAAAATAAGAATGAAGTTTTATTATTTGATTCTTGTTTGCTTTCAAAGAGTCCATATGATTAAATGAGTGGAACGGCAAAAAAGAAAAAAAAAGTATAATATGATAATAGAGAAATAGAGGTTTTTACTGTTAAAGAGTGCCCTCATTCATGGATACGTACTCACTTTGGCAAGATAGGTGTGAAACATTCTGTTAGATTGTGGGATTATTTAGCTCTCATTGTGCTTGCTAGAGGTCCCACTTCTAATTTATACAGTCAGTTATCTTTGTCACAGCATGAGGTCTTACAGCTGGGCAAGCCGTTTTGGCAAAAAGTCTAAGGTACTGAGACTGAGGGGGGCCAATGGGAATTAAGTTGGCTGGGGGCCTGGGTACCTCAAGGGCATCTCACACGAAATCAGTTAATTTTCAGTACTTATATAGATGTTAGTAACTTCCTGCCTCTATTTCTAAATGGGATAGGGAAATCTTGGCTGCCTGTGAACTTGTCATAGCAACAAAGAACGATTTCATTCATCTCACCCAGGAATAGCTTCTGGTGTGTATGTGTACAGTGATAGAAGCTCGTTCAAGTGAATATTGGTTTGGGAGCTTTGGGGATTATGAAAAGAGGGCACAGCTGTGATTCTTCAGTGGCTAGGTGAATGAAGGCAGCCATCTAAGAGGGGTGGAGGAGCCAGCTGGAATGGAAGCAGGAGCAGTGGTGGCAGGAAAGATAAAGCTTAAGACCCTGGGAACCAATACACACAAGCTTCCCTCTAGCTCTTTACTGTTAAGTATATTTCCATTGGAGGCCATCCAGAAAAGATTCCAACCTCTTATGCAGCCCCTTACAGCAGAGAAAAAACTGATAGTGGGGGTGGGGGAGACTGCGGGAAGTGTGGAAACACCAGACAAGGAGTCAAGAGAACAGAGGGAAATTCTGCTTCCCTTAGAGAGCTTTGGCCAATTCACTCCACCTCCCTTTGCTTTATTTTTCCTCATAGATTACAATAGTTAATAAGGTAGATTCTAAAGCCAGATTTTACCAGTTCAGAGACCAGCCTTGACATTTGTCAGCTGTGCATCCTACAGCTAATAGTTAGCACCTTTCTAAAGTGAGGATATAATATTCATGCCTCAATTTAAACTCCCAAGTTGTTGCTAAGTCACTTCAGTCACACCTGACTCTTTGCCCTGAGTTGTTAGGAGGATTCAATAAGTGACTATGAAGTAGTGAGTGCTACAGAATCATTTGTTGAATTATATAATATGGGGACATTTGCCAGAGGAGATCATCTAGAACTTTCTATTCTCTCATCATGGGACAAAGCCATGAAATTCTGAAAAACAGAGCAGGAAAGAGCTGTCTGCATTGGGAGAGGGGAAGGATCAGGGTGAAACCCTTTTCAAGATAGTAGATGAAAGATACTTTGCAGGGCATTTTGGAAGAGATTGACATATTTTACATTCTTTGCAATTCTCTGAAAGCTCAGATATGAAAACTGTGAGCACTTCTCAGCAATAATTATTAACAGCCACAATAAAAAGATGCAACCATTTCTCTGTGAGATGAAATACATGTATTGCAGAGGAAGTTTTCCGGACACAAAAATTCTGCCTAAGTTATCCAATCAATCACCATACGGAGTTCTGTATTCACAAAATGAGTTCAATTATTCAGTTTCTAACTTACTTGATCTGGGGCCATATATGTTAAGGTTTCTGGAACCTAAAATTTAATATGACAATTCCTCTTTTCTAAGTATCCAATATTAAGTCATCTTACAATTTTAAAATATTACAATTGATGGCACCTTGAAAGAGAGATACCACAGAATCTCTCATTCACCAACAGCTCTGTGCTGCAGAATTTCTATTTCTGACTGGTGCAACTTAAAGGACTGGGTCTCCCTTCACCTTATCAGACTCTATTTATGTAGAAGCTTTACCCAAGATGAGGTGGGCCAAGTACTGTTGTTTAGTCTCTAAGTCATGTCCAACTCTTTTGCAGCCACATGGACTTTAGCCCGCCAGGCTCCTCTGTCCTTGGAATTCTCCAGGCAAGAATACTGGAGTGGGTTGCCATTTCCTTCTCCAGATCTTTGTGACCCAGGGATCAAACCCATATCTCCTGCACTGGCAGGCAGCTTCTTTACCACTGAGCCACCAGGGAAGNCCAGGCTCCTCTGTCCTTGGAATTCTCCAGGCAAGAATACTGGAGTGGGTTGCCATTTCCTTCTCCAGATCTTTGTGACCCAGGGATCAAACCCATATCTCCTGCACTGGCAGGCAGCTTCTTTACCACTGAGCCACCAGGGAAGCCCAGGCCAAGTGTACTTGGATCCAATAGCCCCAGCTACATCTTGCTCATAGGGTGAAGGTTCCAAACCAGAATAGCAAGGTGAAATGACTAGGGGCTAACAATCACAGCTCAGTTCCCCCATTCAAAGACCAAGAGGACACTTCATGAGAAGCAAGACACTGTACTTGCCTGCCCTCTCTCTGGTGCAGTGGTATAGAGGTTCTGCTCAGGTGGAGAAGCAGGACATAAAAGCAGAGATATCCATAGCTCTTTCTAAGCCAACTGACTTTATTTGGCATAGAATATAAGAAAGTTCATAGATTAGGGAATTAAGGAAAACAATGGAAGTCTAGGTGGTAACCAACAAATGAAACAGTAGATCCCACCTAGAATTTTAAGGGAGAACAACAGAAAAAGGAACCAAGAAGAGCCCTTCTGAAGTCACAGAAAGGCTCAAAGATTGGAAACTTAGAGTGTTTCAATCATGAATTTGGCTGTCCCTAAAAGGTAGGCCAAGTTTATGATGTTTTCCAGCTATATTGAGATGTAATTGACATACAGCATTGGGTAAGTTTAAGGTATACAACTTCATGATTTGGTATACATGTGTAGTACAAAATGATTACCACAATATGTTAGTTAACACATCCATTATCTTACGAAGTAATTATTGTTTGTGTATCTAGTGAGAAAGTTTAAGATTTACTCAGCAGCTTTCGAGTATACAGTACAGTATTGTTAACTGTGATCACCATACTATGCATAAGATCCCCAAACTTATTCATAACATAACTGAAAGTTTGTATCCTTTAAGCAATATATCTTCATTTCCCCTATCCCAGAGATCCTGACAACCACCAGTCTACTGTTTCTATGAGTTCAGATTTTTAGATTCCACTCATAAGTGAAATCATACAGTATTTATTTTTCTCTGTTAGGCTTATGTCACTCAGCATAACACTCTCAAGTTTTATTCATGTTATAGGAAATGTCAGGATTTCCTTCTTTTATGGCTGAAAAATATTCCATTATATGTGTGTGTGTGTGTGTACACACACAACATTTTCTTTATGCATCCATCTATCCATTGACAGATACTTAGGTAGTTTCCATTTCTTGGCTATTATTAACACTGCAATGAACATAGGATTGAAGATAATCCTTCAAGAGAGTATTTTCTTTTCCTTCCAGTATACACCCAGAAGTGGGATTTCTGGATCATATAGTAGTTTTATCCTTAATTTTTTGAGGCTCCTCCATATTGGTTTATTTGTAGTAACTCTACAAATTTACAATCCCACCATTCACTTTTCTCCTCATCCTCAACAGCACTTGTTATTTCTTGGCTTTTTGATGATAGCCAATCTAACAGGTGTGAGGTGGTATCTCATTGTGGTTTTGATTTACATTTCCCTGAGATTAGTGATGTTGGGCACCTTTTTTGATACACCTGCTAACCATTAGTATGTCTTGTTTGGGAAAATGTCTATTCAAATCTTTAATCTTATTTTTAAATGGGCAAAGTTTTGCCCATTTTAAGATCAGATTATTTGTCTCATTGTTATTGGATTGTATGGGTTCCTCATATAGTTTGGATATTAACCCCTTCTCAGATATGTGGCTTGCAAACATTTTCTCCCATTCGGTAGGTTGCCCTTTCAATTTTTTTTGATTGTTTCCTTTGCTGTGCAGAAGCTTTTTATAGTTTGATGTAATCCCACTTGTTGTTTACTGCTTTTATTGCTTGTATTTTGGGTGTCATATCCAAAAAATCATTGCCAGCGCCGATGCTAAGGAGCTTTTTCTTGTTTCCTTCCAGGAGTTTTATGGTTTCAGATCTTACATGTCTTTAATCCATTTAGAGTTAATTTTTGTATGTTGTGTAAGATATGAGTCCAATTTCATCCTTTTCCATATAATTTCCCCATTGAGTATTCTTGGCTTTCTTGTCAAATGTTAGTTGATGGTATATGTGTGGATTTACTTCTGTACTCTAAATTCTGTTCCATTGGTCTGGGTGTCTGTTTTATGCCAGTACCATACTGGCTTTTTATTACTATACCTTTGTAATGTAGTTTGAAAATAGGAAATGTAATGCCTTCAGCTGTATTTTTTCTACAATTATTTATGGGTATTTGGGGACTTTTGTGATTCATAAAATTTTGAGGATTGATGTATCTATTTCTGTGGAAAATGTCATTGGAATTTTGATAGGGATTGCTTTGAATCTATAGATGTCTTTGGATAGTGTGGACATTTTAATAACAATATTATTATTCTGATGTATGTACATAGGACATTTTTTCATTGACTTGCCTCTTCATCAATTTATTTCATCAATGTGTTATAACTTGAGGTTTACAGACTTTCTAGCTCATTGTTTACATTTATTTTTAAGTATTTTATTGCTAGATGCTCTTATAAATATGATTTTTCTTATTTCTCTTTCAGATAGTTGTTTGTGTAGAGAAATGAAATGGGCTTTTTTTTAAAAAATCTTTTGGCATGTGTCTGTTTCATGATAAGCACCATCAAATGCTAGAAATACAAGGGAACATCCTCAACTTGTTAAGACTAGTTATAAAAACACACAGCTAGCATATTTGTTTTATATGTGGGTAAAAGATAGCCTCTGTATATTTGCCTTTTTTCTTTAGTTTTTCATAGCAGGTTAGGAAGCCCACTGGTACCAAACTCAAATTTTTACACATGCAGTTGCTTTAAATATAACTTTAAAAGGAAGATTTTTAGCTATTTAGGGCCTTTCTGCTTTTCATATTCTGCAAAACTGCACCCAATATCTGCTGATCATAAGTAAAATAAACCCTGTGTCTATTAATATACCACAATGACTATTAGCCTTTGGAGCTCTCTGACACAGAATCCCATGCTACTGAACAACATCACCTAAACACATAAGCCCCCTCTCCAAGTACCCTCTTGTAAGGGAATCCTTTGCCCTCTCTTCTGGGTGGTGAACAAGCCCTCCTGTCTCTGGACAGTCTCCTGCTCTAAGGAATTTCCCCTCTCATGCAATTCTGTCTAAACTTTGCCCAATAAAACTTATTGAGCAATACTGCCACCTCACTGTCACTTTTTTTTTTTCCTTTGATTAAGTCCCAAAATATGTGAACTCACCATATACTTGGGTTTCCCTGGTGGCTCAGATGGTAAAGCGTCTGCCTGCAATGTGGGAGACCCGGGTTCGATTCCTGGGAAGGGGAAGAACCCCTGGAGAAGGAAATGGCAATCCACTCCAGCACTCTTGCCGGGAAAATCCCATGGATGGAGAAGCCTGATAGGCTACAGTCCATGGAGTCACAAAGAGTTGGACACGACTGAGCAACTTCACTTTCACTTTCAGCATATACTTACTGGTAAAAGATTGAACACATTTTCCATAACATCAGGCCTAAGAAAAGGCAATACATCTTGCCACTTGTATTCATTTGCTTGGTCTCCCACAACAAAGTACCATGGACAGGCAACTTAAACAACATAAACTATGAGAAATCATAGTTCTGGAAAATAGAAGTCTGAGATCAAGGAAACAGTCGTGTTGGTTTTTCTGAGGGCCATGGGGGAAAAATCTGCTCCAGGCCTCTCTCCTCGGCTTGTGGATGGCCATCTTCTCTGTGTCTTCACCTATTCCTCCCTCTGTGTCCAACTTCCCTCTTCTTGTAGGAACATCAGTCATACTGGGTTAGAAAGAAAGAAAAGAAAGAAAGTGAAGTAGCTCAGTCATGTCCAACTCTTTGCAATCCCATGGACTGTAGCCTACCAGGCTTCTCCATCCATGGGATTTTCCAGGCAAGAATACTAGAGTGGATTGCTATTTCTTTTTCCAGGAGATCTTCCTGACCCAGAGATTGAACCCAGATCTCCTGCATTGTAGGCAGACGCTTTACCATCTGAGCCACCAGGGAAGATATATTGGGTTAGGGTCCATCCTAATGACTTCATTTTAATTTAATTACCTCTGTGAAAGGCCTGTCTCCAAATATGGTTATATTCTGAGGTACTGATTTTTAGAATTTCAACATATGAATTTAAAAGACACTTGATCCTTGAAAGAAAAGCTATGAATAACCTAGACAGCATATTAAAAATCAGAGACATCACTTTTCCAACAAAGTTCTATACAGTCAAAGCTATGGTTTTTCCAGTAGTCATGTATGGATGTGAGAGTTGCACCATAATGAAGGCTGAAAGCCAAAAGAATTGATGCTTTGAAATTGTGGTGCTGGAGAAAACTTTTGAGTGTCCCTTGGACAGCAAGGAGACCAAATCAGTCAATTCTAAAGGAAATCAACCCTGAATATTCACTGGAAAAACAT
Source organism: Oreotragus oreotragus (assembly GCA_006410675.1). Classification (NCBI taxonomy): domain Eukaryota; kingdom Metazoa; phylum Chordata; class Mammalia; order Artiodactyla; family Bovidae; genus Oreotragus; species Oreotragus oreotragus. Next base: position 137,195 of record SJYX01016671.1, read on the forward strand.
GTTGAAGCTGAAGCTCCAATACTTTGATCACCTGATGCAAAGAACAGACTCATTGGAAAAAAACCCTGATGCTGGGAAAGATTGAAGGCAAGAGGAGAAGGGGGTGACAGAGGATGAGATGGTTAGACAGCATCAGTGACTCAGTGGATATGAATTTGGAAAAACTCCAATAGATAGTGAAAGACAGGGAAGCCTGGCATGCTGCAGCCCATAGAGTTGCAAGAGTCGGATATGACTTAGTGACAGAACAACAATATTCATGTGCCAGCCCTTCTACAAGGAACTCAGAACAGCTAAAACAAACTTTAAAAAGATGAACAAAGAATGCTCATGCCTCCTAATTCAAAACTTACTACAAAATGACAGTACTCAAGCAAGAGAGTGTGGCAGCGGCATAAGGGTAAACATTTAGATCCATGGCATTGACTTGAGAACCCAGAAATATATTGTTACATTTTTATGTATTTATGACAAGAGTCCCTAAACCATGCCATGGGAAAAGAGTAGTCTTAAAAAAAAATAGGTGAGTTTACATAAAAATCAACACTTTCATTTTCACTTGAAAAATTAGAAGTTATCACAGCACTAGATCTAGATTTTTGCTCAAGCGGTGGGGGGGAAA
>SJYX01016671.1:147443-167549 GCA_006410675.1 Oreotragus oreotragus
TAGTTCTTCACTTTCTGCCATAAGGGTGGTGTCATATCTGCGGTTATTGATATTTCTCCCAGCAATCTTGATTCTAGCTTCTGCTTCATTCAGTCCAGCATTTATCATGATATACTCTGCATAGAAGTTAAATAAACAGGGTAACAATATACAGCCTTGACATACTCCTTTCCTGATTTGGAAGCAGTCTGTTGTTTGATGTCCAGTTCTAACTGTTGCTTCTTGACCTCTATACAGATTTCTCAGGAAGCAGGTCAGGTGGTCTGGTATTTGCATTTCTTTCAGAATTTTCCACAGTTTATTGTGATCCACACAGTCAAAGGCTTTGGCATAGTCAATAAAGCAGAAATAGGTGTTTTCCTGGAACTCTCTTGCTTCTTCCATGATCCAGTGGATGTTGACAATTTGATCTCTGGTTCCTCTGCCTTTTCTCAAACCAGCTTGGACATCAGAAAGTTCACCGTTTACGTATTGCTGAAGCCTAGCTTGGAGAATTTTGAGCATTACTTTACTAGCATGTGAGATGAGTGCAATTGTGCAGTAGTTTGAGCATTCTTTGGCATTGCCTTTCTTTGGAACTGGAATGAAAACTGACCTTTTCCAGTCCTGTGGCCACTGCTGAGTTTTCCAAATTTGCTGGCATATTGAGTGCAGCACTTTCACAGCATCATCTTTCAGGATTTGAAACAGCTCAACTGGAATTCCATCCCCTCCACTAGCTTTGTTCGTAGTGATGCTTTCTAAGGCCCACTTGACTTCACATTCCAGGATGTCTGACTCTAGATTAGTGATCATACCATCATGATTATCTGGATCACGAAGATCTTTTTTGTACAGTTCTTCTCAGTGGGTAGTCTTTCCCTTCTCCAGGGGATCCTCCCAACCCAAGAATCAAACCCAGGTCTCCTGCATTGCAGGCAGATTCCTTACCAGCTGAGCAAGGGAAGCCCTTTAGCATCAGCAGAAAGTTCAAACCTCTCAAGCCTGGTCCACTTATGGGAATCCTCATCCCAGCTTCATCTCCTAACTATAATAAAAACAAAAGCCAGTTGCCTCTCCTAGCTCTCTCAAGTCATTCCTGACCTGTTCTGGAACCACCCAGCTTCCTCCAGAAAGCCTCATTAGGTCATTAATTAAATCTCTTCATATCCTCTTGGTGTCTATTGGCATTAGCAGTCTTGACATTGGAAAGAATGTTGGGTGAGAATTCATGCTTCCACTGCAGGGTTATTATAACAAAGAGTGTAGTAGATGCTGCAAAACGACATAAAGGACATAAAGAAGAAAATCACAACTTTTAATTTCGACCAGACAAGCACAGTGATTTGAAAGATATTGAAAACTTCATCATACTAAGTTTTATAATAATGAAGAAATGGAAATCTCATATGATCAACATTGACTAAGGACACTTGGAAAGGAAATTTCAGAATGTTCATGAATCAAGAAAGAAAAGAGGATCAATAATTTAATTACAACTCTATGATTAAAGCAAATCCAATAAGAAATGCAACATTTAGGTTTAGGTATCACGTTGTATCTATCAGAGAGGTAAATATTGATGCTGCTATTAATAGTGGTCTCCAGAACTAGAAACTCTGTTATATAGTGGATAGGAGTGTGAAATCATACAATGTTTTATAAGGTTAATTTGAAACTATCTATAAAACTTATAAATGCACATGCTCAAAATCTAACAAGGAATATTTTAATTTAAAAAAAGCAGCAAAGGAAAACCACTCATTCTTTATGTTTCCTATGCTCTCACACTATGCTACTATGTTTCACTTCTGACACCATATATGTGGGGTTTCCCACACAGGCAATTCAACAACACCAGCTGTGTGTGTGCATGCTAAGTCACTCCTGTCATGTCTGACTCTTTTGCGACCCTATGAACCATAGCCTGCCAGACTCCTTTGCCCATGGGATTCTCCAGGCAAGAATACTGGAGTGGGTTACCATTTGCTACTCCAGGGGATCTTCCCACCTCAGGGATCTAACCTACTTCTCTTATGTCTCCTGCATTGGCAGGCAGGTTCTCTACCACCAGTGCCACCTAGGAAGCCCCAACACAGGCTGGGTATATTACAATTTAACTCAATTCCTTCACCATGTGCCTAAAGGTAGTGTGAGATCTCACAAGTTAAGGAAGGGTTCAGTCCCACAAGACTCCCACCACTCTCAAGTTTAATTACTTTGCTAGAATGACTCATAGAACTCAGGGAGACAGTCATCTTACTAGGTTACCAGTTCATCATAAAAATATATATGAATCAGGATTAGTCATATGGAAGAGAAGCATAAAGCAAGGTATGGGGAGGGCCATAGAACTTCTGTGTTCTCGCTGGGCCACTAGTCCCCCAGCACCTCCATGTGTTCACCAGTTCATAATTTCCCCAAACCACATGCCACTTAGATTTCATAGAAGCTTCATCATGTAGGCATGATCAATATCTTCTCTATCCTCTCTGGAGAATGGGGGATGGGGCTGAAAATTCTAAGCTTTGAATTATGGATTGATCTGTCTGATGACCAGCACCCAACCAGGAGCCCACTAAGACTAACCTCATTAGAATAAAATATACTTCTATCACCCAAGAAATTCCAAAGGTTTAGGATCTCTGTGTCAGGAACCAAGGCCAAAGACCAAATATTAGAACTAGATATTTGGAGTGCTTTATTGGGGAATTACAAGGGTTTTGGGAACTCTGTTCCAGAAACCAAGGGAGAGACCAATATTATATTCTATTATTTAAAAGTGCATATATCTGTTGAATTAGCAATACAATTTCTAAGTATTTGTACTCCAGCTATCATAATAATGTATTCACTGTTATGTTCTCAGCAATATTGGTTGCACTAATGGAAAACTGGGAATATTTTAATTGTCCATATGTAGGAACCTGGTTAAATAATTTATGGTACAGCCATGTAAATAGATATTGGGCAGATAATAAAAATGGAAATCTATATGTAATTCTATGGAAATTTAACCATCATATACTACAAGTAATTAAAAGGAAAAGTTGTAGATAGATATTTACAGTATGATAGATTTATATTTAAAAATTTTTCACTTTGTATACAATTTTTAAATATTACTTCCCATTTTCAGTTATTACAAAATACTGGCTCTATTCCCCATGTTGTACAATACAATCTTGAGCCTATCTTATACCCAACAGTTTGTACCTCCCACAGCCTTACCTCTGTACTGCCCCTCCCCACTGGTAACTACTAATTTGTTCTCTATATCTGTCAGTCTATTTCTTTTAGATAAATTTATATTTTTTTAAAAAATCTACTAAAATTGATGAACTCAGGTTTAAACTTAGGTTTAACACATTCAAGCAGTATTGATTGGGTACTGTGTCAGGAGGGAGTTAGACTGAAGGGAGAGCATCGCCAGTTGCAGCAAAATGCATTACAAGTGGATGCCATTCATTTTCCCCAAATCAAGAACCGTATTGTTGGAAGTCGCAGTCAGAGAGATTTTAAGCCAATTTAAAGGAAGATTTTCTAAGACGCTTTTAGCTGGTCACCTTGCCTCTGGCATTAACTTGCTGCTATCCAACCTTCGCAAAGCATCCAGAATTATCTGAGACATAGCTTCAGCCATGTCATTCTGCATGAGGTAAAGAATGAGCTATAATGTTACTAATTATCAATATGAAAATATAACTATCAAGGAACTCAAAAATGTTAGAAAAATTCACACTTTGCCCTCTCCCTCCCAGTAGCAGACTCTGTTCTTAAGGATTTAAATGTCATTGCTTTTGCATAATTGCTTTTTTTTGTTAATTTTGTACCATAATTAGAATATATACTTAGATCTCGTCTGTGGCCTTGTTTAGAGTCAGTTAACCATAAGAAAAGAGCATACAACCTGGAGTCCCAGTTTGGATTATCAACAATGGACATAGTAGGATATTCCAGAATTTTGTTTAACTGTGTTGTCATTGTTTAGTCAGACATGTTAACCCACCCCCTTCCCTGCACATTACTAAAACCTTATCACGGGAATGATGAAGTCAAGGAGAGAAATTGAGGGAAAGTTACTATAATTTGGAAATTATGACATTTTGGGGAACACCTCCTTTCTCTGAACAGAGGGTATAATTTGACTACCATGTGGCAGGAAACAAATAAACAACAAAAACTTTTAAAATTTTGCTGGTAAAATTATTTTTCACTTTAAGTTATACTAGTAATCAAGAAATCCATGAACACATGAGAGATGAGCTTTCATCTCATAATGATTCCCCTGACTTTGGAACTGTGTCCAAAGTACTTAACAATATATTCCAAGCTCTCTAGAATCTGGGCTCCTTAGCTCCATCTGCTCAATTATGTAACCCTGAACTCTAGGCCTCTACCTGCTTTGTTTCCTTTATGGGAAATATCATCCAACTCCTGTGCCCACACTATCTATCTAGTCATTTTCACAAGTGAATTGTCTCCTCTTTTATGAAGTCTTTCATAATCCAACTTCCCCCTTTATGGAACTATACCCGGTATATGTTCTTTAAAACCTACAGTATTTCCATGCACTTACCTATCCATATTTGTTTCCCTTGACTAGAGTCAAGTCATCGAGGACAAAGGTTTTGCCATTAGAATGCTGTTTTTCTCATTAGTGCTTAGTATTGAGTTCAGTTCAGTTCAGTTGCTCAGTCACGTCCAACTCTTTGTGACCCCATGGACTGTGGCTCTCCAGGCTTCCCTGTCCATCACCATCTCCCAGAGACTACTCAAACTCATGTCCATCATTTTGGTGATGCCATCCAACCATCTCATCCTCTGTCATCCCTTTCTCCTCAAAATTTTACCTGTTATATGACAGTTTAAAAACCAAAGTTATGAACAAATATTTTTCTTTTTCAGTAAGAATAATTGATATACCAGTGTGATGAAATATTTGAATTGTGTGTTCAATGAATACATTATATCTGTATGTTGAGGGGGCATAATATAGATCAAAATGGAGAACATTTCCAGTATCCTGTAAAGCTCTTCTAGTGTTTCAACAAGTTAATACTCTCCCAAAGTTTAAAACTACATCCTCTGACCTCTAATATAGGACCATAANGTTATATGACAGTTTAAAAACCAAAGTTATGAACAAATATTTTTCTTTTTCAGTAAGAATAATTGATATACCAGTGTGATGAAATATTTGAATTGTGTGTTCAATGAATACATTATATCTGTATGTTGAGGGGGCATAATATAGATCAAAATGGAGAACATTTCCAGTATCCTGGAAATGCTGCAGCAGCAGCAGCATATGCTTTATCTCATAAAGCGTGCAGTGTGATGATTTAAAACACATAAATATTATGAAATGCTTACCATGAAAACATTAGTTAACAATCTTCACCTCACATAATTACCATCATTAGAGAAATGCAAATCAAAACTTAATTGAGGTATCACATCAGCCAGAATGGTCATCATGAAAATGTTGACAAATAACAAATGCTGGAGAGATGTGAAAAAAAGGGAACCCTGCTACACTATTTGTGGGAATGTAAATTGGTACAGTTACTAGGAAGAACGGTGTGGAGATTCCTCAAAAAAGTAAAAGTACAGTTGCTGTATGATCATGCAATCCCACCCCTGGGCATATACCCAAAGAAAATTATAATTCAAAAATAAACATGCACCCCAATGTTCATTGAATCATTGTTTACAGTAGCCAGAATCTACCTAAATATCCACCAACAGATGAATGGATAAAGATGTGGTACATATAAAAATGGAATATTACTCAGCCATAAAAAGAATGAAATAATGCCATTTGAAGCAACATGAATGGACCTAGATGATTAGGTAAGAAAGAAAAAGACAAGCATATGATTTCACGTATATGTGGAATCTAAAATAAACATGACAACAATGAACATATGTATGAAATAGTAATAGACTTGGAGACATAGAGAACAGACTTCTGGTTGCCGAGGGGGAGAGAAAAGGGGGTGGGGAAGTGAAGGATTGAGTCTGGGATTAGCAGATGAAAACTATTGTATGTAGGATGGATAATCAACAAGAACCTACCATACAGCACAAGGAAATATATCCAGTATCCTGAGATAAACCATAATGAAAAAGAAGATGAAAAAACAATATATGTGTGTATAACTAAATCACTTTGTTGGACAGTAGAAATTCACATATTATAAATCATCTATACTGCAATAAACTAAAAAGAGGAACCTAGGCCCTAGATGTTATAATGAGACAATAAGTCTCCTTATTCTTTAAGTCTCTTTGACTTGGATATTCTATTACTTGCAGCCAAACCACCTTGATGCACTTAGCTGCATAAAATTCTAAGTTTAGGATTTTCATGTGAATGTTCTACTAAAACTAACAAAGTCTGGACACTTAAAGTTCATTCTTAAGACTAACAACAGAATGTCTCCCAAAAAACATCTAGATACTTGCTGTGTAACCATCCTTGATATTGAATTTCCTCTAGTAAAAACCTAAGCACTTAAATTTTAACTAACTATAGAAAAGATAAATTTCAATCATTGTTTTGGATACAAGGTAAAGTCTTTAAAATGTTAGCTTTTTTTTTTTATTATACTGAACTCATGATATGAAAATTAGATATGAATATAGTAATCAGAATATGATGGTTTACTGTAGTACCTTAGACTGATTTTCATGCCTTGCTACATTGATAATCTAGCTCAAAACTCTGTTTTACACAGAAAATTAAACAAAACAAGGCTGACCTAAATTTTTAAATACAGAGAGAAGATAATCTGTGATCTCCTGAAATATCCCACTCTAGAATCATTAACATGCAATAAACTTTTGAGTTTAGAATCATTAACTAAAGTAAAATAAAAAAAAAACACTTTGTTTTTTTGCTTCAAGTGCAAAACAAAGCAGTTCTTGACTTTCCCAAGGGAATAAATCCATTTAAGAAATGCAGAAAGAGCTTATAAGCTGTGTTCATTTCAGTTTAATCACTCAGTCGTGCCCAACTCTTTGCAACCTCATGGATTGCAGCATGCCAGGCCTTCCTCTCCATTGCCAACTCCCATAGTTTACTCAGACTCATGTCCATTGAGTCGGTGATGCCATCCAACCATCTCATCCTCTGTCACTCCCTTCTCCTCCTACCTTCAGTCTTTCCTAGCATCAGGGTCTTTTCCAGAGAGTCACTTCTTCACATCAGGTGGCCAAAGATTGGAGTTTCGGCCTCAGCATCAGTCCTTCCAATGAATATTCAGGACTGATTTCCTTTAAGATGGACTGGCTGGATCTCCTTGCTGTCCAAGGGACTCTCAAGAGATTTCTCCAACACCACATTACAAAAACATCAATTCTCACATCCATACATGACTACTGGAAAAACCATAGATTTGAGTAGATGGACTTTTGTTGACAAAGTAGTGTCTCTGCTTTTTAATATGCTGTCTAAATGGTCATAAATTTTCTTCCAAAGAGCAAGCATCTTTAAATTTCATGGCTGCAGAAACCATCTGCAGTAATTTTAGAGCCCACCAAAATAAACTCTGTCACTGTTTCCACTGTTTCCCCATCTATTTGCATGAAGTGATGGGACAAGATGCCATGATCTTAGTTTTATGAATGTTGAGTTTTAGCCAACTTTTTCACTCTGCTCTTTCACTTTCATCAAGAGGTTCTTCAGCTCCTCCTCACTTTCTCCCATAAGGGTGATGTCATCTCCATAATGTGAGGTTATTGATTTATCTCCCAGCAATCTTGATTCCAGCTTGTGCTTCAGCCAGCCCAGAATCTATAATCTGCACATAGTAGGAAAGTCAAGAAAGTAGGAAGTCAAGAAACACCTGAGGTAACAGGCAAATTTGGCCTTGGAGTATAGAATGAAGCAGGGCAAAGGCTAATAGAGTTATGCCAAGAGAATGCAATGGTCATGGAAAACACCCTCTTCCAACAACACAAGAGAAGACTCTACATGTGGACATCACTAGATGGTTAACCCAGAAATCAGAGTTATTATGTTCTTTTCAGCCAAAGATGGAGAAGGTCTATATAGTCAGCAAAAACAAGACTGGGAGCTGACTGTAGCTCAGATCATGAACTCCTTATTTCCAAATTCAGACTTAAATGGAAGAAAGTAGGGAAAACCACTATACCATTCAAGGATGACTACACAGTAGAAGTGTGAAATAGATTTAAGGGACTAGATGTGATAGATAGAATGCCTGAGAACAATGGACAGAGGTTTGTGACACTGTACAGGAGACAGGGAGCAAGACCATCCTCAAGAAAAAGAAAAGCAAAAAAGCAAAATGGCTGTCTGAGGAGGGCTTATAAATAGATGTGAAAAGAAGAGAAACAAAAAGCAAAGGAGAAAAGGAAAGATATACTCATTTGAATACAGAGTTCCAAACAAGAGCAAGGAGAGATAAGAAAGCCTTCCTCAGTTATCAGTGCAAAGAGATAGAGGAAAACAACAGAATGGGAAAGACTAGAGATCTCTTCAAGAAAATTAGAGATACCAAGGGAATATTTCATGCAAAGATGGGCTTAATAAAGGACAGAAATGGTATGGACCTAACAGAAGCAGAAGATATTAAGAAGAGGTGGCAAGAATACACAAAAGAACATACAAAAAGATCTTCATGACCCAGATAATCACGATGATGTGATCACTCACCTAGAGCCAGACATCCTGGAATATGAAGTCAAGTGGGCCTTAGGAAGCATCACTACAAAGAAAGCAAATGGAGGTGATGGAATTGAAGTTAAGCTATTTCAAATCCTAAAAGATGGTGCTCTGAAAGTGCTACAGTCAATATGTCAGCAAATTTGGAAAACTCAGCAGTGGCCATAGGACTGGAAAAGTTCAGTTTTCATTCCAATCCCAAAGAAAGGCAATGGCAAAGATTGTTCAAACTACTGCACAATTGCACTCATTTCACATGCTAGTAAAGTAATGCTCAAAATTCTCCAAGCCAGGCTTCAGCAATACATGAACCATGAATTTCCAGATGTTCAAGCTGGATTTAGAAAAGGCAGAGGAACAAGAGATCAAATTGCCAACATCTGCTGGATCATCAAAAAAGCACGAGAGTTCCAGAAAAACATCTATTTCTGCTTTATTGATTATGCCAAAGCCTTTCACTGTGTTGATCACAACAAACTGTGGAAAATTATGAAAGAGATGGTAATGCCAGACCACCAGACCTGCTTCTTGAGAGATCTGTATGCAGGCCAGGAAGCAACAGTTAGAACTGGACATGGAACAACAGACTGGTTCCAAATAGGAAAAGGAGTATGTCAAGGCTCTATATTGTCACCCTGTCTATTTAACTTATATGCAGAGTACATAATGATAAATGCTGGGCTGGATGAAGCACAAACTGGTATCAAGATTGCTGCGAGAAATATCAGTAACTTCAGATATGCAGATGCCACCACCCTTATGGCAGAAACAAGAAGAACTAAAGGGCCTCTTGATGAAAGTGAAAGAGAAGAGTGAAAAAGTTGGCTTAAAGCTCAACATTCAGAAAACTAAGATCATGGCATCTAGTCTCATAACTTCATGACAGATAGATGGAGAAACATTGGGAACAGTGACAGTCTTTATTTTTTTTTGGGGGGGGGGGCTCCAAAATCACTGCAGATGGTGACTGCAGTGATGAAGTAAAAAGACACTTACTTCCTGGAGAAAAGTTATGACCTTCCTAGACAGCATATTAAAAAGCAGAGACATTATTTTGCCAACAAAGATCTATCTAGTCAAGGCTGTGGTTTTTCCAGTAGTCATGTATGGATGTGAGTTGGACTATAAAGAAAGCTGAGTGCAGAAGAATTGATGCTTTTGAATTGTTGTACTGTGAAGACTCTTGAGAGTCCCGTGGGCGGCAAGGAGATCCACACTGTCCATCCTAAAGGACATCAGTCCTGAATGTTCACTGGAAGCCTTGATATTAAAGCTGAAACTCCAATACTTTGGCCACCTGCTGCGAAGAGCTGACTCATTTGAAAAGACCCTGATGCTGGGAAAGATTGAAGATGAGAGAAGGGGACAACAGAGGATGAGATGGTTGGATGGCATCACTGATTCAATGGATATGTGTTTGAGTAAATTCCAGGAATTGGTGATGGACAGCAGGCCTGGCGTGCTACAGTCCATGGGGTCACAAAGAGTTGGACATGACTGAGCATCTGAACTGAAATAAACTCCACATATAAGTTAAATAAGGAATATGACAATATACAGCCTTAACATATTCCTTTCCCAATTTGGAACCAGTCTGCCATTCCATGTCTGGTTCTAACTGTTGCATCTGGAGCTGCATACTGATTTCTCAGGAGGCAGGTCAGGTGGTCTGGTATTCCCATCTCTTTCAGAATTTTTCAAAGTTTGTTGTGATCCATAGTGTCAAAAGTTTTAACATAGGCAATACAGCAAATGTTTTTCTGAAACTCTCTTGCTTTTTTGATAATCCAACACATGTTGGCCATCTGATCTTTGGTTCTTCTGGCTTTTCTAAATCCAGCCTGAACACCTTGAAGTTCTCAGTTTACGTACTGTTGAAGCCTCATTTGGAGAATTTTGAACATTACTTTTCCAGCGTGGTAGCTTGAACATTCCTTGGCATTGCATTTCTTTGGGATTGGAATGAAAACTCACTTTGTCCAGTCCTATGGACACTGCTAGTTTTCCAAATTTGCTGGCATATTGAGTGCAGCACTTTCACAGCATCATCTTTCAGAATTTGAAAAAGCTCAGCTTGAATTCTATCACCTGCTCTAGCTTTGTTTGTAATGATGAACTAAGGCCCACTTGAGTTTGCATTCTGGATGTTTGGCTCTAGGTGACTGATAACACCATTGTGGTTATCTGGGTCATTAAGATCTTTTTTGTGCAATTCTGCTAAATATTCCTGCCACCTTTTCTTAATATCTTTTGCTTCTGTTAGGTACATACCATTTCTGTTCTTTACTGTGCTCATCTTTGCATGAAATATTCCCATGGTATCTCTAAGTTTCTTGAAGTGATTTCTATTCTTTCCCATTCTATTTTCCTCTATTTCTTTGAATTGATCACTGAGGAAGGCTTTTTTAAAATCTCTCCATGCTATTCTTTGGAACTCTGCATTTAAATTGGTATACCTTTCCTCTTCTCCCTTGTCTTTCACTTCCCTTCTTTTCTCTGATGTTTGTAAGGCCTCCTTAGACAACTATTTTGCCTTTTAGGATTTCTTTTTCTTGGGGATGGTCTTGATCACTGCCTCCTGTACATTGTCACGAACCCCCGTCTATGGTTCTCCAGGCACTCTCTGATCTAATCCCTTGAATCTATTTGTCACTTCCACTGTATAATAGTAAGGGATTTGATTTAGGTCATACCTGAATGGTCTAGTGGTTTTCCCTAATTTCTTCAATTAAGTAAGTCTGAATTTGGCAATAAGGAGTTCATGATCTGAGCTATAGTCAGCTACTTGTCTTGTTTTTGCTGACTGTATAGAGTCTCTCCATCTTTGGCTGCAAATAATAAAATCAATCTAATTTCTGGGTTAACCATATGGTGATGTCCATGTGTGGAGTCTTCGCTTAAGTTTTTAAAAGTGTAGAATCTTCTCTTCTGATGTTGGAAGAGGGTGTTGGCTATGACCACTGTGTTCTCTTGGCAAAACTCTGTTAGCATTTGCCACACTTCATTTTGTACTCCAAGGCCAAATTTGCCTATTACTCCAGGTATCTTTTGACCTCCTACTTTTTCATTCCAGTCCCCTTTGATGAAAAGGACATCTTTTTGTTGTTGTTGTTAGTTCTAGAAGGTCTTGTAGTTCTTCATAGAACCTTTCAACCTCAGCTTCTTCACCATTAGTGATTGGGGCATAGACTTGGATTACTGTGATACTGAATGATTTGCCTTGGAAACGAAGAGAGACCATCTGTCATTTTTGAGATCACACCCAAGTACTGCATTTCAGACTCTGTTGTTGACTATGAGGGCTACTCATTTTCTTCTAAGGCATTCTTGCCCATGGTAGTAGATATAATGGTCATCTGAATTAAATTTGCCCATTCTGGTCCATTTTCATTCACTGATTCCTAAAATGTCGATGTTCTCTCTTGCCATCTCCTGTTTGACCACTTCTAATTTACCTTGATTCATGGACCTAACATTCAAGGTTCCTAAAGCAATATTGTTGTTCACAGCATCAGACTTTACTTTCATCACCAGTCACATCTACAACTGGGCATTGTTTTTGCTGTGGCTCCATCTCTTCATTCTTTCTGCAGTTATTTCTCCACTCTTCACCAGTAGCATATTAGCCCCTACAAACCTGGGGAGTTCATCTTTCAGTGTTGTACCTTTTTGCCTTTTCATACTGTTCATGGGGTTCTCAAGGCAAGAATACTGAAGTGGTTTGCCACTGTCTTCTCCAGTGGACCACATTTGGTCAAAACTCTCTACCATGACCTACCATCTTGGGTGGCCCTACACATATTAGCCCCTACAAACCTGGGGAGTTCATCTTTCAGTGTTGTACCTTTTTGCCTTTTCATACTGTTCATGGGGTTCTCAAGGCAAGAATACTGAAGTGGTTTGCCACTGTCTTCTCCAGTGGACCACATTTGGTCAAAACTCTCTACCATGACCTACCATCTTGGGTGGCCCTACATGGTTTCATTCAGTTAGACAAGGCTGTGGTCCATGTGATCAGTTTGATTAGTATTCTGTGATTGTGGTTTACAATCTGTCTGCCCTCTGATGAATAAATATAAGAGGCTTATGGAAGCTTCCTAATGGGAGAAACTGACTGTGGGGTAAACTGGTCTTATTCTGATGGGCAGGGCCATGCTTAGTAAATCTTTAATCAAATTTTCTGTTGATGGGTGGGGTGGTGTTCCCTCCCTGCTGTTTGGCTTGAGGCCAAACTGTCCACCACAGGAGACTCCTGGACACTCACAGTCACTTGTGACTTGTGGCTCCATCTCTTCATTCTTTCTGCAGTTATTTCTCCACTCTTCACCAGTAGTATATTGGCCTCTACAAACCTGGGGAGTTCATCTTTCAGTGTCATACAGTCACTTATGGGTACACTCCTTCTTTCTCTCCTGGGTCCTGGTGCACACAAGGTTTTGTTGTGCCCTCCAAGAGTCTTTTTCCCCCATTCTGTGGAAGTTCTGTAATCAAATTACACTAGCCTCCAAAGTGAAATTCCCTGGGGGTTCTCAGCCCTTTTGCCACATCCCCAGGTTGGGAAATCTGTTGTGGGTCCTAGAACTTTCTATCAGTGGGAGAATTTCTTTGGTGAAATTGCTCATGTATGGATATGAGCATTGAACTATAAAGAAATCAGATCACCAGAAAACTGATGCTTTTTAACTGTGGTGTTGGAGAAAACTCTTGAGAGTTCCTTGGACTGCAAGGAGATCAAACCAGTCAATTCTAAAGGAAATCAGTCATGAATATTCATTGGAAAGACTGATGGTGAAGCTGAAATTCCAATACTTTGGCCACCTGATGTGAAGAACTGACTCACTGGAAAAGACCTGGATGCTGGGAAAGATTGAAGGCAGGAGGAGAAGGGAATGACTGAGGATGAGATGGTTGTATGGCAACACTGACTCGATGGACATGAGTTTTAGCAAGCCTTAGGAGTTGGTGATGGACAGGGAAGCCTGGCATGCTGTCCATGGGGTGTTAAAAAGTCAGACATGACTGAGTGACTGAACTGAACTGAAATTGTTCTACAGTTTGTGGGTCATTGGCTTGGTAGCTCTACTGTGGGGCTAATGGCAACCTCCTCTGTGAGGGCTTATACTACATGCCACGTGTCCCAGGTTTGATGCAGCAAGAGCCCTTGTCCCCACAGCAGGCCACTGCTGACCTGTGCCTCCAAAAGAGACACTCAAACATTCAAAGGCAGGTCTGGGTTAGTCTCTGTGGAGCCTCAGGTTCCTGGTGCACACATGGTTTTGTTTGAGCCCTCTGAGCATCTCTGGTGGGTATGGGGTTTGATTCTAAATGCAATTTCGCACCTCTTACCATCTTGTTGCGGCTTCTCCTTTGCCCTTGGACAAGTATAAACTGTATGTAGGCATAAAATAGTAGATCTAGGCTGTGCTAACTCTGGCTATGTACAGCGATGTCAGTATAAGTACTCTGTTTTAGTATTGAGTGAAGCTAACAAAACCATAAGTAATGGGATCTATTGTCTGATCAATCTCCCATATTAGCTAGGCTTAACAGGTAGCTTAGATGCTAAAGAATATGCATGTAATGCAGGAGATGATTCCATCCCTGAGTCAGGAAGATTCCTTGAAGAAGGGAATGGCTACCCACTCAAGTATTATTGTCTGGAGAATGCCATGGTTAGAGGAGCCTGGCAGGTTACAGTCCATGTGATCACAAAGAGTTGGACATGACTGAGCAACTAACACTTTCACTTTTCAACATATATAGGGTAGCTCTTCTGGAGCTGCTCCTGAAAGTTCTCCATGTTTCTCTTACCTCTGTTTTGTCATGTGATGACAGTAGGCAACTAAGAGGATGCCAGGACAATCATAAGAAGTTTGACCAAGTAATGAAACCACCAGAACCTAAATCATAACACATGAGTCAAGGTAGAGAGCAAATGACCACTTATAAAGGACAGAAAAATGGAAAATAATGTATGCTATCTTTTCTACTTCAATAGATGAAATCGTAATAGAGAAAACTTAATCATGAAAGTATTCCACTTCTCAGAAACAGGAGTTATTTCAATAGAAATCATTTAAAATATTACTTTTTTTCATCTTCACAGCTACTATGAAACTTCTATTTATAAAAGGAAACATCACATACAAACACATTGAGGACCTACTATCATCTTAACTGCTTATGTTCACTTATATATAAATATAAAGTTACAGTTATACCACTGAAAGCCATGTGTTGGGTACTCACAGAAATATTAACAAGTATCAAGCAGGATTCCTGCTCTGAGAATCTACTATTCCTACACTAGGAATGAGCCATATGTATTGCAGCTGTAAGTAAGAATAAACATCAACTTCAAATTTTTTCCTCAAGAGCAGAATGACAATGCTTACTTCAGAAGAAAGAGAGAGCAATAAGAAAGGGAGCTTATGATAGGCTGGTGAAAATACAGGAGGCTTGATGTAGGGAATGGAAGTGGAGCTGACGCTTTGAATTGGTATTACTGAGATAATTATAGAGGGAAATAAGTATTTGTGGTCAGATGAATAGCATAGAGAAATGTAAAGAGGCAGATACAAATATCATTGGAAGGACTGATGCTGAAAGTGAAGTTCCAATACTTTGGTCACCTGATGCAAAGAGCTGACTCATTGGAAAAGATTTTGATGCTGACAAATATTGAAGGCAAAAGGAGAAGGGGGCAGCAGAGGATGAGATGGTTAGATAGCATCACTGACCCAGTGGACATGAATTTGAGCACACTCTGAGGGATAGTGGAAGACAGAGGAGCCTGGTATGGTACAGTCCATGGTGTTTCAAAGAACTGGACCTGACTTGGCAACTGAACGACAACAACAACAAATAGCATGTATTTAAGGACCCAATACTAGGAATTTAGGTAGTGAATAGAGGAAGAGAAGATTGGGAAGATCCACTGGGGTCAGACTATAAATAATTCTGAAGGCAAGGAGCAGGGGCTTGCTTTTAAGCTATAATCAATGGAGAGTCATTGAAGTATCTTGAAAAGAAGAACAATCCAGTCAAAGTCATTAAGAGCATGGTTACCTAGCAATGCAAGTTGGGAGGATGGAAGTTGGGATGGTGTGGGAAGTAGATCTAAAACCAAATTTACTAATGTAGTAATTTACATTAGTAAATTGCTATGATAATCCATGCACTGAATGATGAGAACCAATCAACATGCGGATAGTAATACTTGGGAGCTAATATATCATAAGTACTCGTGTAAGTCAGAAGTGACATGGGCCCTGCTATAAATTCCTCTGATGTTTCCTGAGGGCATGCAGGAAGAATCAAAGTGACTGCAAGTATGATCCTCCAGCAAGTGACAAAATAAGGATGAGTTTCAGCATATTTTATCTCAGATACAGGGCAAGACTTAAAAATCACAGGAAGAGTTGATCAAAGCAGGTATCAGAAAGCATGTACTGAAATAGTGCTGAATGGAACCAAAAGTTGATATCAAGACCATGAAGCTTTCTTTTGTAGATATTTTTAGGAAAACAGATTTTGTTTTGTGTCTGTACACAAACCGACACCCCAGAACATTCTTCTTCCAAGTGGGGCGAATTAAGAGAAATTAACTTGATGACATCTCTAGGTGTTTTCGAGCCTGTGGTTCCTGGGTACCATATTTGTTTAATTAAAAAGCTATTCAACATGCACAGAAGATATTAAAAAGGCTGTTAATATTAAAATAAAGAAAATTGCAGAGTCATTTTAAAATCATTATCAAACATTTAAATTTCCATTAAAGAAAATCGAACAATGAATCTTTAAAGACTCCTAAATGGGTGGCACTCCACATTGTTTATTCTTATACAGTTATGAATAGCCAATTGTAAGTAATCCAAATTTCAAAAAGACAACTGGCCTGGGGAGGTGTATACAAGTGATTAGAATTTCAAAGAGCCCAGAATAAATACCAGCTCTTTGATAGGATAATTTATGCATAAAGTAGCAGGAAGAGGTGTCTGAGTTCTTCTTGGAAAGTTCACACTTTATTAGGAGTTTAAAGCGACCTTTGGTAATTTCTTATGTGTAATGAAACTCTAGGAGAGATGCTTTTTCTTATTAAGATGTGTTATTGCCCAGTGTTATCGACAAGGAACAGCTAATTCATATTGCTTTTTCATAAATTAGAAAGCTATAGTATGTGAAAAAAAAATAACATGACCTGTGCAAGGGTATCATTGAAATTGATGAATATCATCAAAAACAGCCCAAAGAAAACGGAGATGAATTACCAATTCAGAGGGATACTTGTACTCAATGTCTTTTTGTGAGCACAAAGGACTCACAGGAAACTCTAAATCCTTGAATGTATAGAGCTATTTAGTAATCCGTGGCCCTTTGGGAAGGGAAAAAAGAGACTGAAATACCCATTGTATTTTGTAGGCCAGTTGAGGGTTTACCCAGGTAATGTTAAAGAGGGCATCACAAACAGTTCACAGTCTTGGACTAACATTTTCCTGAAGGGCAAATATTAAAGAATGTAAGTGCATCATTGGAAAGAAAAAACCGACAAATATTCTGAAAGTATATACAATTTATGGCCCATAATAGTATCTATATCCACTCCCAGTCCTGAATTCTTACATTTAAATTGTTCCTTATGGGTATACTGGGGAGAATTTAAATTTCAAAGATCTATTTTCTCCCGGGAAATAAAATCTTCAATTTGGAGTCTTTCTATTGCTGAGTCAACAACAACAACAAATTCCCAAACTGCAAAGCTACGTGACCGATAGGGAACATTTTAAGGAGAGTCACAGAATATCTCTATGAAACTTTCCCAGGCCCCCAGCTGGTGCCATTCCCAGCACAGTGTGACTGGGTCTCTGTCAGGACTCAAGAGCATCCCTCTCAGCCTGGGTCCTAGTGTCCCTACACTCGAGCTGCATCTGGGCCCTGTCCCTCCCAGAGCTTCATTCCATTACATTTCAGGACAAAGGAAGCGGCTGGCAGTATGCAACTGAGAACAGTTTGGATTCTGAAGCTAAGCCAGGAAACCCTTATTAAAAGTCGTGATGAGGAACTGTCCTCAGATTGTATGGGGTGGAATCCAAGCTAATCATGTTCTCTCTGCTCACACCAATAATCTGAGAACAAAGCATGATACGTGGTCATCACAGGGAGTGGGGAGAAGATGGAATTAGTCATCCAGGCAAGGTTTTGTGGGCCCTGAAATCTGAATGATAAAAGGGAAACAGGGACAGATCATTGAGGTGCAGGCCAGGGAGGGGGGAAATGGGGAGGAAGAATAGGATGTTACATGTACAACACAAGGTACTTTGGTTTGTGTTTTTCTTCACTTCTAATTTCAGAAGTTGGCATATAACATAGGACTTTGATTGAGTGGCTTTGGTTCTAATAATGGGCTGTCAAAGGCTGTATCTCCTGCTTCATTGCTAGCTGATATAACACCTCTTAGCAAGGATAGAATGCTATAAGAAAAAAAAAAATAGAAAGAAAGCCAAAAGAAGAAAAATGATGCATAGCAGCAAGGGCAGGGTTAACCCACTCTTGGGTGGTTCTGAAGAACAATCGAATGGGGCCTCGGTCATGAAACCTGTTTAAAATGCCTCCTTTGGGGTCTCACTGAGACTAGTCAGATCTCTGACAGGGATGGCTTTGCTGAGAGGTTTCTATTCTGGCTTTAAAGAATTAAAAAAAAAAAAAAAAAAAAACAGACTATCCAGAAAAAATATGGTTTACATTTCCAGTAATCAATGGAACCCAAGCATATGCTGGAATATTTTAGGTTGCTGTCTCTGTTTCCTGTGAGACTAACCGGTGAGAGGTAACAAAAGGTTACAGTGTCTGCTTCAGAGATTTGAATTTCATGAATGGAATTGAACATTCTTGTCACAGGTGCAGGAGTCCAGCCTCCGCTGTAAGAAGAAGGGCAAGCTGACAGGTGGTTCCCTGTGTCAAAGAACTTGAGCCAGGCTTTGACTCTCAGACAGGCAGGATAGCTGGCCTCCTCAGCCTGGTATCTAAGGGAATCCGACATTCTCCAGAGTATTTCCTCCAGGATGATCTGACATGATTTTAGACCTCACTGGATATTTAATATCTAATTGAAGCCTAGCATAGTGCATGGGAGTGTGAGATGACAAGCTAGTCTACTGGGATTCAACTGTAAGTTCCCCTACTTACTAATTCTTCTTACTGGGAGAATCACTTAACCTCTCTGAACCTCAGTTTCCTCCTCTTTAAAATGTCTGAATCAAGGAATTCCCTGCTGGTCCAATGGCTAAGACTCCCCATTTTCACTGCCAAGGGCGTGGGTTCAATCCCTAGTAAGGGAAATTAGGATCCTGCAAGCCACATCGCCTATAATTAAGTAAACTAAAATTGCTGTATCAATAGCAATGCCCACACAACATCTTTGGCAGTTATAGTAAAAATAAACACATTAATGATATTAAAGCACAGCATATCAAATATAGCAGAGTAAATACTTAAATATAACCAATAGTCTTCTTTTTCCAGATGACAACTCCAGAATATTATCTGCTTTATCACTTCTTAACACCAAGCGGTTAATATACAAGGAACAAGCTACAGTCTGACAACATGAGCTTTCCAACACATTCCTTAAGTTGTTGCCCCCCAAAATAAATGAGACTTCAAAAAGTAACTAGTGTAACATGGCCAGATTTATCAAATATAAAATGTTCCATTAAATGTGGATTTCAGATAACAAAAATAATTATATGGTAAGTATGTCCCAAATATTGCATGGCACATGCATACTAAAATATATATTTGTTGTTTATCTGTAATTCAGATTTACTGGGCTTTCTTTATTTTTTTCTGGTGGGCAAGAATCCCTGAGAAGAAGCAGGAATAGAAGGAATATACCTCAACATAATAAAAGCTATATATGACAAACTCACAGCAAACATTATCCTCAATGGTGAAAAATTGAAAGCATTTCCCCTAAAGTCAGGAACAAGACAAGGGTGCCCACTTTCACCACTACTATTGAACATAGTTTTGGAAGTTTTGGCCACAGCAATCAGAGCAGAAAAAGAAATAAAAGGAATCCAAATTGGAAAAGAAGAAGTAAAACTCTCACTGTTTGCAGATGACATGATCCTCTACATAGAAAACCTTAAAGATTCCACCAGAAAATTACCAGAGCTAATCAATGAATACAGTAAAGTTGCAGGATAAAAAATCAACACACAGAAATCCCTTTCATTCCTATACACTAACTATGAGAAAATAGAAAGAGAAATTAAGGAAATAATTCCATTCACCATTACAACGAAAAAAAAAAAAAAACTTAGGAATATATCTACCTAAAGAAACTAAAGACCTATATATAGAAAACTATAAAACACTGATGAAAGAAAGCAAAGAAGATACTAATAGATATAGAAATATACCATGTTCAT
>SJYX01016671.1:176121-193964 GCA_006410675.1 Oreotragus oreotragus
GATATAATGGTCATCTGAGTCAAATTCACCCATTCCAGTCCATTTTAGTTTGCTGATTCCTAGAATGTCGACGTTCACCCTTGCCATCTCTTGTTTGACCACTTCTAATTTGCCTTGATTCATGGACCTGACATTCCAGGTTCCTATGCAATATTGTTCTTTACAGCATCGGATCTTGCTTCTATCACCAGTCACATGCACAACTGGGTATTGTTTTTGCTTTGGCTCCATCCCTTCATTCTTTCTGGAGTTATTTCTCTACTGATCTCCAGGAGCATATTGGGAACCTACCGACCTGGGAGTTCCTCTTTTGGTATCTTTTCATACTGTTCATTGGATTCTCAAGGCAAGAATACTGAAGTGGCTTTCCATTCCCTTCTCCAGTGGACCACGTTCTGTCAGCCCTCTCCACCATGACCTGCCCATCTTGATTTGCCCCACAGGCATGGCTTGGTTTTATTGAGTTAGACAAGGCTGTGGTCCTAGTGTGATTAGATTGACTAGTTTTTTGTGAGTATGGTTTTAGTATGTCTGCCCTCTGATACCCTCTTGCAACACCTACCATCCTAATGCATATATACGGAATTTAGAAAGATGGTAATGATAACTCTGTATGCGAGACAATGAAAGAAACACAGATGTATAGAACAGTCTTTTGGACTCTGTGGGAAAGGGCAAGGGTGGGGTAATTTGGGAGAATGGCATTGAAATATGTATATTATCATATGTGTAATGAATCACCAGTACAGGTTCAATGCATGAAACAGGATACTCGGGGCTGGTGCACTGGGATGACCCAGAGGGATCATATGGGGAGGGAGGTGGGAGGGGGGTTCAGGATGGGGAACACATGTATACCCATGGCGGATTCATGTCAATGTATGGCAAAACCAATATAATATTGTAAAGTAATTAGCCTCCAATTAAAATAAATTAAATAAAGAAAAAGAAATGGAGTAGTTCTCATAGTCAACAAAACAGTCTGAAATGCAGTACTTAGATGCAATCTGAAAAACAAAGAATAATCTCTGTTCATTTACAAAGCAAACAATTCAATATCACAGTAATCCAAGCCTATGTCACAACCACTAATGCTGAAGAAGCTGAAGTTGAATGGCTTTCTAGACTTTCTAGGCTTTCTACAAGACTTTCTAGAATTAACACTCAAAAAAGTTTTCCTTTACAATATAGGGGACTGGAAAGCAAAAGTAGAAAGTCAAGAGATACCCAGAGTAACAAGTAAATTTGGCTTTGGAGTACAAAATGAAGTAGGGCAAAAGCTAAGAGAGTTCTGCCAAGAGAACGCATTGGTCATAGCAAACACCTGCTTCCAACAACACAAGAGAAGACTCTACACATGGACATCACCAGATGGTCAACACCAAAATCAGACTGATTATATTCTTTCCAGCCAAAGATGGAGAGGCTCTACACAGTCAGGAAAAAAACAAGACCAGGAGCTGACTGTGGCACAGATCATGAACTCCTTATTGCCAAAATCTGACTTAAATTGAAGAAAGTAAACAAANACATGGACATCACCAGATGGTCAACACCAAAATCAGACTGATTATATTCTTTCCAGCCAAAGATGGAGAGGCTCTACACAGTCAGGAAAAAAACAAGACCAGGAGCTGACTGTGGCACAGATCATGAACTCCTTATTGCCAAAATCTGACTTAAATTGAAGAAAGTAAACAAAACCACTAGACCATTCAGGTATGATCTAAATCAAGTCCCACACACAATTGTACTCATCTCACTCGCTAGCAAAGTAATGCTCAAAATTCGCCAAGCCAGGTTTCAACAGTAAGTGATCTGTGAGCTTCCTGATGTTCAAGCTGGATTTAGACAAGCCAGAGGAACCAGAGATCAAATTGCCAATATCCATTGGATCATCCAAAAAGCAAGAGAATGCCAGAAAAAAAACATCTATTTCTGCTTTTTTTCACTACGCCAAAGCGTTTGACTGTGTATATCACAACAAACTGTGGAAAATTCTTCAAGAGATGGGAATACCAGACCATCTTACCTTTCTCCTAAGAAGTCTGTATGCAGATCAGGAAGCAACAGTTAGAACCCAACATGGGTCAACAGACTGGTTCCAAATTAGGAAGGAGTACTTCAAGGCTGTATACTGTCACCCTGCTTATTTAACTTATATGCAGAGTACATTGTGCGAAATGCCTGGCTAGCTGAAGCACAAGCTGGAATCAAGATTGCTATGAGAAACATCAATAACATCAGATATGCAGATGACATCACCCTTATGGCAGAAGTGAAGAGGAACTGAAGAACCTCTTGATGAAATTCAAAGAGGAGAGTGAAAAAGCTGGCTGAAAACTCAACATTCAAAAACTAAGATCATGGCATCTGGTTCCATCACTCCATGGCAAATAGATGGGAAACAATAGAAACAGTGACAGACTTTATTTTCTTGGGCTCCAAAATCACTCCACATGGTGACTGCAGCTATGAAAATAAAAGACATTTGCTCCTTTGAAGAAAAACTGTGACCAACCTAGACAGCATATTAAAAATCAGAGACATGACTTTGCCAACACAGGCCCATCTAGTCAAAGCTATTGTTTTCCCCATAGTCATGTATGGATGTGAGAGTTGGACTATAAAGAAAGCTGAGTGCTGAAGAATTGATGCTTTTGAACTGTGGTGTTGGAGAAGACTCTTGAGAGTCCCTTGGACTTCAAGGAGATCCAGCCAGTCCATCCTAACGGAAATGAGTCCTGAATATTCATTAGAAGGGCNATGGGGATGGTCTTGATCCCTGTCTCCTGTACAATGTCACGAACCTCATTCCATAGTTCATCATGCACTGGTTTTTCCCATATCTTGGCTATTGTGAATAATGTTGCAATAAACATGGCAGTGCAGATAACTCAAGATGTTTTATTTCATTTGGATATTAAGGAATACCAGAAGTGGAATTGCTGGATCATATAATAGTTTTTCTGTTATATGTAACCTCCATTCTGTTTTCCATAATGGCAATAACAACTTACATTCCCATAAGAAGTGTATAAGGGTTCCCTTTTTCTACATCCTCACCAATACTTTGTCTTTTTAGCAATAGTCATCTTAACAAGTGTGGAGTGATAGCTCACTGTGATTTTGATTTTCCTGATAATTCATGATCCTGTACACCTTTTGATATACCTACTGACATATGTATGTATTATTTAGAGAAATGGGTTTTGGAGTACTTTACACATATTTCATTTTGCTTGTTTCACTACTAAGGTCTTTATATATTTCAGATATTAATCTCTTTCTAGATATATGGTTTGCAAATATTTTCTACCTCTCTGTAAGTTCTGTCTTTATTCTGTTGATTATCTCCCTTTTGGGACAGAAGCTTTTATTTGAGGCAAATCCATATACTCATTTTTGCTTTTATTGCCTGGGCTTTTAATGATGATGTTAAAAAATCATTGCCCAGAACAATGTTAAGAATTTTTTCTGTACCTTTTTTATTATAGTTTTACAGTTTCAGGTCTTATGTTTAAGTATTTAATCCATTTTGAGTTACTTTTTGTATATAAGGAAACAATTGTATTCTTTTTTTCCTTTTTTTTTTTTTTACTTTATTTTGCTTTACAATACTGTATTTGTTTTGCCATACATCAACATGAAGTGAGCATCCAGTTTTTCCAACACCATTTATTAATGAAACTATCTTTTCCCTACCTTCGTGTTTGTGGCAACTTTATCCAGATTAATCGATCACACATATGAGGGTTCATTTGTGGGATCTCTATTCTATCCATTGGTCCATATGATTCTTTTAATGAAAGTATCATACTATATTTATTACTATAACGTTATAGTATATTTTGAAATCAGGCAGTGTGATATCTCTAGCTTTTAAAAATTGATTATTTTACTTATTTATTTTTGCCTGTGCTGAGTCTTCATTGCCCCATGGGCTTTTTTTCCTACTTGCAGAGAGCAGGGGCTACTCACAAGTTGCAGTACACGACCTTCTTATTGTGGTGGCTTCTCTCGTGGCAGAGCACAGGCTCTAGAGCCCTCAGGCTTCAGTAGTTGTAGCACACAGGATTAGTTTCTCTGCACACATGTGGGATCTTCCTAGATCAGAGATCAAACTTGTATCTCCTGCATTGTCAGGTAGATTCGTTACCAGTGCACAATCAGGGAAGCCCTCTAGCTTTGTTTTTATTGCTCAAGATGGCTTTGGCTATGTGAGGTCTTTTTCATAGGAATTTTATGATTCTTTTTCTGTTTCTGTGAAAAATGTCATTATAATTTTGATAGGGATTGCATGCAGTCTATACATGGCTTTGGGGAGTATAGACATTTTAACAATATTAACTCTTTTAATCTATGAACATAGGATATCTTTCCATTAAATATGCATTCCTTTTTGATCATCAATATTTTATAATTCAGAGTAAAGATATTTCACCTTCTTGGTTAAATTTATATTCCTAAGTATTTTATTCTTTTTTAATATAAATTTATTTATTTTAATTGGAGGTTAATTACTTTACAATATTGTATTAGTTTTGCCATACATCAACATGATGCTATTGAGATATTGCAAATGAGACTGTTTTCTTAATTTATTTCCCAAATATTTCCTTGTTAGAGTATAGAAANTTTTATTCTTTTTTAATATAAATTTATTTATTTTAATTGGAGGTTAATTACTTTACAATATTGTATTAGTTTTGCCATACATCAACATGATGCTATTGAGATATTGCAAATGAGACTGTTTTCTTAATTTATTTCCCAAATATTTCCTTGTTAGAGTATAGAAACACAGCTGATTTTTGTAGGGTTTTATATCCTGAAATATCACTGAAAAGTATTTGCATAGTTTGTTAGTTTATTTAATGTCTTTATTTTAAGAAATGACAGGCTTCCCAGGTGGCTCTGTGGGTAAAGAATCTGCCTGCAATGCAGGAGATGCAGGAGACATGGTTTCAATCCCTGGGTCAGGAAGATCCCTTGGAGGAGGGCATGGCAACCGACTCCAGTATTCTTGCCTGGAGAATCCCAAGGACAGAGCAGCCTAGCTCCTAGTCCACAGGGTCGCAAAGAGTCAGATACAACTGAAGCAACTGATCATGCACAAATGTACATTCAAAGATTATTTAACTGAGGTATAAGATATCCAAGTTGGTTAAGGATCAGAACATTGCAACCTAGTTAGCACATTAAATACTTATGACTGATAGTATTTTAAGAATTTCATAAAATTATATCTTTTAAAAAGACATCCACTATTATGATCCAATTTAGTTTAACAGCATTTCTAAAAAATTTTTTTAATTTTCCACAATTTGTAGAAACACGATAAATTTTTAAACTAATTAAACTAATATGGAAAATGTTAGAAATTTGAATTACAAGGAACTTAACCCTAGTGTTGAACAGACCAAAATATTAGGCAAATATTTTTTCACATGGCAAGCATTTTATAAAGACTTTGAAACATGCTAACTATCTTATTTTGTCTTGAAACTGAAGCCTTATTCTCTTATAGCCATAGCAACAAATGCTTTTAAGTACACAGTTATAGTCTCCACAAAAACACCATTTAGTAACTTTATTTATATATATATATTTTTACCTTTTAAACCATCCTGTTTATCTCAACTAGATATCCCCAGAATGCATGCAAAAGATCTGAATTATTTTTTGATTGGTTAATCAGTTAAAATTTCATAAGAAGTGGCTGTTGAGATAGGAGGAAGCCAGCTGCAGACTAGAGAGGGAAGAACATTTAGATGCAGAAAGAGAGGTTGTATATAAACACACACCTACACACAGGGGAATGACATATAGCTGTTTTGACATAACTTGGACCCTTGACAATTGTATAAAATCATATAGTTAAAAAGGCAGCACTTATTAGTCTTCAAACTATAGAAAACAAGGAGGGCATATCACTCATGTTTTAAAAAAATGATCTCTCTTTGAGACAAAAAAATAGACAAACATTCTCATGAGGATTTTCTTTGCTTTTTGTCTAAGGTACCCCTCATATGAACCATGCTGCTCATGTCAAAAGCTCCCCAAAGCAGCCACTGCTATTCCAAACTGTCTGTTGAAACTGTCTGATAAGCATACAGTTTAGCTTTAGAGTGAGAAAGGTTGATGGAATCAGGTGTTCAGCCTGTAAAAGGTATCGCTGGAGAAAAAGAATACTCCTCTGAGAACTGAAATACCTGTAAGAACAGTACTTGTGTAACTTGGTGTCTCTGATGTTTGGCCAAAGGGCAATCATCACCAGTCAGGGATCAAACAAAACCTGCTGATTCTGGGTAGATGAAACTAAGCAGGGAAATTCTCCAGAACACAAAGCCAGGATGGAGAAGAAAGTCCTTTCATGGTTTTTAAAATGGTGTCCCATGAAAGTATTTGTTTCAAGCACACTGGTCTGAGGAGACCAGGTCATAGACAATCTATTGAACTATACTTACCTGCTTCCTACAGACTTTTCCTATGAACAAACAGCACAGCAAACTATGAGAGGAGGTATTAGAAGGTGCTAAGCCAACTTTACCAAGGAATAATTCAAAGCAAATTGGGTAATAAAGAACTGAACTGAGACCTTCACTTCAGTTCAGTTGCTCAGTTGTGTCTGACTCTGCGACCCCATGAACCGCAGCACACCAGGCCTCCTTGTCCATCACCAACTCCTGGAGTTTACTCAAACTCATGTCCATTGAGTTGTGATGCCATCCAACCATCTCATCCTCTGTCGTCCCGTTTTCCTCCCGCCTTCAGTCTTTCCTTGAATCAGAGTCTTTTCAAATGAGTAAATTCTTCACATCAGGTGGCCAAAATATTGGAGTGTCAGCTTCAGCATCAGTCCTTCCAAGAGACCTTATTCCTAGGGAAACAAAAGAAATCCAGTCTTGAATGGGTTCATGAAATGTTGGAGTCCAGTTAAGCATGAATTTACCTTTCCAGTGTGGGCAGGATGCATATCAAATAGGAAAACACAATGGACCACAGATTCGTGCACTATTAGTGTCTTTAGGGTCCTGAATCTCAATGGAACCTCCATTTCAGTCAAGGCCCTCCAAACAAAAGACCACGAGGAACACAGCACTGGTTAAACAAGCTATGTATATTATTCACCATAAGAAGGAAGAGCACACACTGTGAAGAACCACAAGACATTGCTAGGAGAGGGTATTAGAAAGGACTGATTTTAGAAAAGTCTTACATAGGAAGGTTTAGAGCTTGTATTAGGTGATTTTGTGGAGGCTTTAAGGAAGCAGGGCTTTGTCCCTGGGTCAGATGTTGTCAGGAAGTGGGATAATTCTACAGTTGGCTATATTAGTAAACATTATCTATGGAGAAGGCAGACCAGAGTTGAGCTAAAGCTGTAATTGGTTAAAAAAAAAAATCAGTCACTCATATTAAACAGAATGGGGGAATGTTTAGTATTCTTTGACTTGGACAATGTTTATATTTTGTCTCTGTTCAGACAAGGTTGTGGAATGGTCTTCTCCTGATCCATCATGGCCAGAGTGGCCTTGTTGGATGTTGATGTTCTATGACATTGTTTATGTTCAACAGAAGAATGCCAAGACCTAGTAGTGGGTGAGTGCCAGACTACCACTACTACTAAGTCACTTCAGTCATGTCTGACTCTGTGCGACCCCATAGATGGCAGCCCACCAGGCTCTCCCGTCCCTGGGATTCTCCAGGCAAGAACACTGGAGAACATTCCTTCTCCAGAGTGCCAGACTACCTCATGGCAAAAACAAGGCCTCATGCTCATACCAGTTTAGCTTCTGGGTGTCGGTAGCTGCTTTTCTTGGGCCAACAGACATTTTATCTGAAGACAATAGTAGTTAATAGCATAAACAATAGAGAAAAGTTCTCCCATTAGAGAATAACATTCCTTCTCCAGAGTGCCAGACTACCTCATGGCAAAAACAAGGCCTCATGCTCATACCAGTTTAGCTTCTGGGTGTCGGTAGCTGCTTTTCTTGGGCCAACAGACATTTTATCTGAAGACAATAGTAGTTAATAGCATAAACAATAGAGAAAAGTTCTCCCATTAGAGAAAAATAAATGTGTTAGGCCTGACAAGCTAAGCCCACATCAGAGGTATGTTAAATTATCGAGAAATAGTTCACATTGGCTTCTGTATAGAAGGGAAGTGGAGAGAGAGAAGTAACTTAAGATGTTCTTAAGTCTGTCTTTTCACAAATAGTTCAAACAGGTTTATTTAAGAGCCTATTTTGAGCTGGATTTCTAGCTAAAAGTGTCTAAATGAGAACAATATACCTATTTTGCTCAGCACCAAAACCCTCTATAATTTGCCAGAGACATAATAGAACTGTTGTACAGATAAAACCAAAGCCTGTAAAAATCTGTTTACCACTGGCCTAATAATAAGTCATCCCCTCTTAAGTCTTTTCACTTGCAATTGATTTCTGGAGGTTGGAAACAGGTTTGTGACTCAGGAGTTTAAAGTCTGTAGGGTGAACTTACTGCCTTGGTGTCATGCTGCATTGTAGGCAGCTATGGACTTGAAGGAAACAGAAGGAAACCTGTGCTCATTAAAGGGTTTGGGCATGAGGTCAGATAAGCAATATGAGTAAGGAGGACATAAATATAAGAGGGTCATATCACGTTGACCTGTGAAATGAGTGTCAAGTGTCAGACATCAGAGGATTGGTGGAGAACTAGAAATCTGAATCAGATACACTGCATCAGCCACAAAGAAAGAGTGAAGTTATTAAGGCAACCCCAGGAAGTTTTTTACTCTGACTGGTGAGCCTAGCCTACAGGTTTGGCCTTGAAGGATACAGTTAGTTTAGATCTAAACCATGAACTGCTGGATGGATTAAAATAAAGCACAGACACAGACTTCAGGTTTTCTAATAGTGGTGATACTTTGTGAGTTAGTATTTCTTCTCCTTTGTTTTTCATACCACCCCCTCACCTGCCTAACCTCCTTGCCATGGACTTTGAATGCCTCTCTTGTTTTTTCTAGTGCTTGCTGTTGAGTCTCTCTGGCATACAACAAAGTAAATACTACCCTTTCCTTAGAACAATCTATGGACTAGACAGTATGCAGGGGGCTCTACCTACAGTATTTATAATTCTCACAACAATTCTGCAAAATGGTGTGATTACCCCTATTTTGGACTTACCTGGTGGCTCAGATGGTAAAGCATCTGTCTACAATGCAGGAGACCTGGGTTCAATCCCTGGGTTGGGAAGATCCCCTGGAGAAGGAAATGGCAATCCACTCCAGTACTATTGCCTGGAAAACCCCATGGACAGAGGAGCCTGGTAGGCTACAGTCCATGGGGTCGCAAAGAGTTGGACGCGACTGAGTGACTTAACTCACTAACTCACCCCTATTTTACAGAAGGAAATGGAGACTCGAAAGTTTGTACCTTAAAACAGATTCAAACAATTGGATCCTGCCTTCTCCTGCTCCTGTATTAAGGGACCCAGCTTACTTAGGGTGCCTTTGCTTGCCCTCAGCCTTGACACTCGCCAGGCACATCCCCTTGATCCCTGCAGTCAAAATGCCACCTTTCCCAGCAAGATATTCTATACTTCCCTGCTTGCTCAGGGCTACTATTGCTCACAGTAGCTCTTTTATCTAGACAATTCTCCACGAGAGTCATGCACAGTCCAGGATGAGGGACATTTAACTGCTTTTGTAAATACTGGTCATCCATGGCTCTTCTTCCTGCAGCCACTTCCTGTGCCATTGGGCTGCCTTGTCCACTCAGTTTTCAACCTCCCAACTCACTGTCATGTGTATGTTATATTATGTAATACAAAAGTGAATATGGAAAGATGGTACAGGAAGTGGTAACAATTGACTGAACTGTATCAGCATTAAAGCTGCAGAGCATTACTTTTTAATTTTGAAAAGCCTAAAAGACTCCAGGAAAAGGCATGACCCTCAGAGGTCTCAGAGAGACACAGACAGGCAGTCAATACTGAGGACACCATTCTCCACCCCCGCTAACCTCTGAAGTCCAAGAGAGCACCGTGCTAGTAGCTGAAAACTCTCACCAAGACGACTGTGTTTGAGTCAAATACCTCCCTCCTTCCATTTGGAATGATTTCCTGTCTATTTTGTTTGGAAAGCATCTCATGTCTTTTCACTCCATTTAATCTAGAGCAGGTGCTCAACCTGTATTTATTTGCCAGTTTAGTCTTCAGGAATTTTCATCTCAGGATTCCCAAAGGCTAAGCTTTCTAATTTCATGTCACTTGATACCCACTCTCCAAGCTCTGACCAAATTATTGGACACTTTTCCGTGAGAACTGCATAGTACATCAAACATCATAGTAACTATTGGCAAAATTGACCAAAGGAAATGAACAAACATCAAAGCATTGAACACAGCATCTATTTTTTTTCTGGAAATCAAGAATTCTTTTCAGATGTCATAAAAAAAATCAAGCATACATTTTCTTTATACTGAGGTACAATTACACTTGTAATTTAGCAAATTAATGTTTAGACTGACATGAGAAAACATACGTCAGCTTCATGCAGAAATTATTGTTCTATAAAAGCTTTGTGCTCACCTTACTGACCTATGAATACACAATTTTTAAACTATTGAGGGTAAAAGTTGCAGTATCAGGATGTATTGAGCTGGTTTAGAATGAGCCAAATCTCAGTATGTATAAATTCAATGGTAGCCTGTTTCAGAGAAACTCTTTCTGTGCATATCAAAGGAAAAGAGACTTGCAAACTGTGATATTTCAAAAAATCAGAAAGTATATTTACATTTATTTAAAAATTCTCTCCTAAAGAATCCACAAGGTCAAAATATTTATCACATAAATGTAGAATTTGTAAAATGTAAGTCAAAACCTACTGGCAGATAATGAATACACGGAATAAATTCATCACTTTATTCCAGTTTCTCTAAAGCCTCTGCAGAGATGATCTTCCGTCCATCTATACTACTTTTGAATCAAGAAGCACAGTGGCCTCACCCTGGATTATAAGCCCCACATCATATGCCATAATCATCTTTAAGTCACAAAATGTTATTAGGAGGTTTTCCACTTTTCACAAGGAAAGCCTGAGCAAAAATAAAAGAATGTGCAGATACATTAAAAGAGCAAGTTCATCTTCAAATCTAGATGAGAAACAGAAATTTCTGCCACAAAACCAAAAGCTCCACATGTTGACTCTGGAAGGAGCATATTCTGATGAGAATGTGTGGATGCCCTGCCCAGTTTTATTTTCCTTGCTATATTATTTTCCCTTTCTCTTGGGACCTCTTGCTCTTATTTCTCACAATGGCCTTAGGTGAGGTGAGCAAAGTGTCTAACAGAAACACCCGGAGGCAGGATGGGGAGCTGTCCACTGTGAATTTGGATACAGGCTGCATATCTGGAAAACGATGAGTTCATTACACTTCAGGTAACCTCTATTATGGGAAGACTCAAAAATATGTGACCTTCCTCATTCACAAAGGGATTAAGTTACTTTTGGCACCTTCCCCAGCTCCACACAGAGGGAAAAAAAATGAGCTCCTTTCCATATGTTAGAACGTGAAAAGGAGGGATGTCCCTCTTAGTCCAGTGGCTAAGACTCCGTGTTCCCAATGCAGGTGTCCCGGGTTTGATCCCTGGTCAGGGAACTAGATCCTGTATGCCTCAACTAAGACCCCACATAGCAAAAAAAAAAAAAAGTAAATATCTAAATATTTTAAAAAAGAACATGGAAAGAAGCTAGGGTTTGCATGGGGTAAAGCAGGTAAATCTGAGACATGCCCTACACATCAGCATTCCTTCCTTCTTGCACGCATGTGTGCTCATGCACCAGCACACATACCCAAGCTAGGCAGAATGAGGCCAGCATAGCAGCAGAGACAGGAAAGAGATCCGGAGCCGGAGAAGTGGTGGAAGGATGGAGGATGCCCAGTCAGCATGCCAGGGAGCAAGATGAGAAGAGGGCTTCCCGTTTTTAAAAGATTATTAAAATATTTTTCAAATGTATTTATCCATTATTGATTCATAATTAAGGCCATACATAGCATGCATAACAAAACAGTAAAATTTATCTGCACTAACATATTGCCAGAGGTTGGAAATTTTCATCTGCCTGCTTTATTACTGAAATCTCAAATAAATCCATTTCCTCTGGTTGTGTTCTGATGGCAGTGACACTGATTCAGTAGCCAAGATTCTTTTGGTTGCAAATGACAGATCAGGTCAAACTCTATGAAGTCATTAAAGGGATTTTACTGGTTTATGAAACCAGGTAGGAAGGACAAAGTTTGGCAAGAGTTGATGGCTGAGTGCATTAGGAAATTTTGCAGAGTTGCTCCTTGAGGCATGCATTTGTGGGTATAAAAGAAAGTACAACTACCAGGGCAACCTGACATTCTGGTTCATAACATAGCTGCCAGGACATCACTGATCACTGTCTATGACTTTCATCTTGTGTGCTCTATACTCACCACCCATATGGCCCTCTCCCCCACCCAAATTAAAATTACACAGAATTATAAGAAATAATGAATATGTAAAATATTCACACATGAAAATCATTTCATTTGGGATTTGTGGTAGCAGCAGTAAACTGATGCAGCTGCCATCATATGCTTTGTGAAATTATTGTAGTCTCTCTCCGGAATTTCAGCTATGTTGGACCAATTTGTTCCACTCCAGTTTAATATAATGCTACGTTTCTGACTTGGTGTAGATATTTTAAACCACATACTGCAAGCCCTCTTATGCACACACATACCTTTTAAAACACTTATTCATTTCTGAATGATTCCATCAATTAACTGCGAATGGGCTGAAGATGAAGTGAAAAAGAACATCATAACCATTCAACTATTTATTTCAAGGAAATAAGAAAATAAAAGTGCTTTTATCAAAACAGAGATTTCAGAGGATAGAGATGAAAGAAAAGCAGATGATTATAGCAGTGCTTGAAACCCACAGGGGGAAAATGCTGCCCAGTTTCAGGGAAGGCTGTGAGCCCTGGGAGCAGAGGGGGCCTGTCCAATGTCTGTTTCTGGAAGAATATTCTGTGATGGGATACATGTGGTGGGAGGGTGTCAGTGTGAGAAACAAAAGGGCAGAGAGAAGAAGGCAAGTTGTAAAATGCTGAAGTTTGGATGGTAACCCAATTCTTGTTTCCACAGAATGAAAACATTGTGTATATCACTGGCATCAGCCTAAAGCCACAGGCCATGGGCCACATGACCAGGAATGTCTGTTGTATCCAGGTAGAGAAGAATATTTTATGCTCTAACAGAAGTATCTTTCTTCCCCTTTAAAATACCTATTAGTCATTCTGGAACATTCCAAGGATACAGAAAAGAACAACAATAACAAAAAATTACAAACGCCCATGCATCCACCCAAACTGAACAAATGTTAATGAACCCTTAGGCTGTTTGCCTCAGATCCTTGTTGGGATACAAAAACAGAGACCCAGGGCCAGCTTGTTGGTCCATAATCTCTCTTCTTGCCTTTTTCTTTGATAGCAGAACCTTGATATAGCTGTGCACAGAGCTTCCCAGAAGTAAGAGCTGTGTACCCTAGCCTATTCCAGTCACTGTGAGACCATGTGACTAAGTTATAGCCAATAGGATGTGAGGGAAGGGGCACCCCATCCACCATCCTCTTTACTTCACATTTCATAGTTACTGTGAGACATAAACTTCTGTTGTTTATAAGCCACCCAGTCTATGCCATTCTGTAATAACAGCTCAAACAAATGAAGACAGTTTTGGACACATTTATTTTGAGATGTCTAATTGACATTCAGTGGGAGCATCTCAGCAAGCAGCTGGTTACATGTATTGGGGGTAAAATGCAGGGATGCACTAGGAGATCGAAATCTGGGAGTCATTAAAGTATAGGTGTCATGGAAAGCCACGATCCTAGGTGAGAGGACAGAAGGAATTATTGCAAAAGGAAAAGAGAAGACACATAAGGACCTACTCTGAACTAGGCACTAATCCAGACATGTGGAATATATCAGTTAAAAAAACAGATAAAGATCCTTGCCCTCCTCTGATTTATCTTCTGGCAGCATGAAATACACACTCAACCACAGACATAATGAATAATTATACAGTAACTTAGACAGTTTTTTTGTTTGGTAGTTTGTGCGGTAGTTTGAGCTACCACACACTTGCACTCATCTCACACGCTAATAAAGTAATTCTCAAAATTCTCCAAGCCAGGCTTCGGCAATACGTGAACCATGAATTTCCAGATGTTCAAGCTGGATTTAGAAAAGGCAGAGGAACCAGAGATCAAATTGCCAACATATGCTGGATCATGGAAAAAGCAAGAAGAGTTCCAAAAAAAAAAAGATCTATTTCTTCTTTATTGACTATGCCAAAGTCTTTGACTAAGTGGATCACAATAAACTGTTGAAAATTCTGAAAGAGATGGGAATACCAGACAATCTGACCTGCCTCTTGAGAAACCTGTGTACAGGTCAGGAAGCAACAGTTAGAGCTGCACATGGAACAACATGCTGGTTCCAAATAGGAAAAGGAGTATGTTAAGGCTGTATATTGTCATCCTGCTTATTTAACTTATATGCAGAGTACATCATGAGAAATGCTGGGCTGGAAGAAGCACAAGCTGGAATCAAGATTGCTGGGAGAAATATCAGTAACCTCAGATATGCAGATGTCACCACCCTTATGGCCGAAAGTGAAGAAGAACTAAAGAGCCTCTTGATGAAAGTGAAAGAGGAGAGCAAAAATGTTGGCTTAAAGCTCAACATTCAGAAAACTAAGATCACGGCATCTGGTCCCATCACTTCATGGCAAATAGATGGGGAAAACAGTGGAAACAGTGACTGACTTTATTTTTGGGGGCTGCAAAATCATTGCAGATGGTGAGTGCAGCCATGAAATTAAAAGATACTTACTCATTAGAAGGAAAGTTATGATCAACCTAGATAGCATATTCAAAACCAGAGACATTATTTTGCCAACAAAGGTCTGTCTAGTCAAGGCTCTGGTTTTTCCAGTACTCATGTATGGATGTGAGGGTTGGGCTATAAAGAAAGCTGAGCACCGAAGAATTGATGCTTTTGAACTGTGGTGTTGGAGAAGACTCTTGAAAGTCTGTTGGACTGCAAGGAGATCCAGCCAGTGCATCCTAAAGGAGATCTGTCCTGGGTGTTCACTGGAAGGACTGCTGTTGAAGCTGAAACTCCAATCCTTTGGCCACCTGGTGCAAAGAGCTGACTCATCTGAAAAGACCCTGATGCTGGGAAAGATTGAGGGCAGGAAGAGAAGGAGACGACAGAGGGCGAGATGGTTGGATAACATCACTGACTCAATGAACATGAGTTTGGGTAAACTCTTGGAGTTGGTGATGGACAGTGAGGCCTGGCGTGCCTGGGGTCACAAAGAGTTGGACATGACTGAGAGACTGAACTGAATTGAACTTAGACAGTGCTAAGAAATAGAGAAAAGATGGAGTGTGATAAGGAGAAAAGGAGGTACCTTGGACTGAGAGACAGATCTCAGTTTTCAAAGAGTGGCTAGTGTAGGCCTCAAGGAAAAGGTGGTAATTGACCTGAAAGGCACAAGGTGTAAGGAGAAATCATTCCAGGATGAAGAAATAGCCGATGTGAAGGCCCTAGTCAGATAATGAATCTGACATGATCAGGGGACCGCAAGGAGGCCAGTGTGACTGAAACAGAGCAGAGTAACTAAACCCCATTCCCCACTCTCCATCCACCCAACACACCTTTCACTCCAACACATTGTTGCCCTTTCTCTCCTCCTCACTATTAAAAGCTTGGCCGAGCTATCAGCTGGCATCCTCAATTCCTCTCTACTCAAAGGACTTAGACAACCAACTTCCCCCTTTGCAAACAGCATCTACCTCAACTCTCTGGGGTCATCCCCCTCCCCAGCCACATGTCCCAGGACAGTGCCTAGTTCAAGTTCTTTGTTCCAGTGTCTGGATAAAATGATCCTCACATGCAGAAGGGCCACCCAGGACTATTTCTTGGTCAACTGACTGGCACAGGCAGGAAGACCTCAGCCTGGTCATGGGAAGGACGCTGGGAGGTATTCTCAGCTCCTGGAGGTTCAAGGGAGAGGAATAAATGCCATCAGGAACTCTGGAATGCAGCCCTTAGTGGGGCTGGCAAGAGTGACACCAGTCCCTGTTACCAGGCACCTGCCACCTGTGCCTTTCACCTGTATCAGACACAATAGCTCATGTGACCTGCCTAAGAGTAAGGATCAGGGAACTCAAGGGACTTTCCCAAACTCACACAGCTTGTGAGTCTGGGAGATGGGATTTTCATGGGACTCCTAGGCCCATGCTCTTTACCACTGTGCTGTGCTCACTGAACCCCAAGTCATTTGTGGGTAAAATGAGGCAGTGAGACCAGACACAGAGTAGGGTCCCAGTCACTTCTAATGAGTCATGATTCTGGTCAAAAGACAGAGTCAACAGAAATGGCTGTTATGCCACTCTTTTCTATCTTGCTTCTTCATAGTTCAGGTTCCTTGTAGCTGATACATTTGTACTAGGTGGAAAGGTGACCTTTCTTGGCAGGTGAAAATTCAAGCCTGCCAGCTGAGATGCAGACAGACATCAGCTATATTCTTCCATCCAGGGGGTTGGGGTAGGACATTGAGCCTGACCTACTTGTGATCACCATTTTGATTAATTAGCTTTGCAGTGCTCTCCTGCTCTACACATTGGCTCTCAAACTACTGGCTGTGGGGGTAAGCAGACAACAAGAGAGGCAGGGTTGGTGTATGTTTAACCTCATTTCCAGAAAAAGCTCACTGGACTTGACCTTCTTGTACTGGCATAAGCACAAATAGCATGTCTGGTAAGCACATTTCAATAGAAAGTGGGCACCACATATTTTTTTGAGGGTTCCCTGCTTACCAGAGAAGTCAATATTCAATTTCAATCTCAGTTTTTTGAAAAATGTGAAACTGAAATTGTTTCTATAACAAGTAAGAAGGTTTGGGGTCTTAGTATACAAAGTCTGACTGTGTAATAATGAGGCTAGAACTTGAGTGTTCCAATTCAGTTCAGTTCAGTCACTCACTCGTGTTCGACTTTTTGTGACCCCCATGAACCGCAGCACACCAGGCCTCCCTGTCCATCATCAAATCCCAGAGTCCACCCAAACCCATGTCCATCGAGTCAGTGATACCATCCAACCATCTAATCCTCTGTTGTCCCCTTCTCCTCTTGCCCTCAATCTTTCCCAGGCATCAGGGTCTTTTCAAATGAGTCAGCTCTTCACATCAGGTGGCCAAAGGATTGGAGTTTCAGCTTCAGCATCAGCCCTTCCAATGAACATCCAGGACTGATCTCCTTTAGGATGGACTGATTGGATCTCCTTGCAGTCCAAGGGACTCTCAAGAGTCTTCTCTAACACCACAGTTCAAAAGCATCAATTCTTTGGCACTCAGCTTTCTTTGTATTCCAACTCTCACACCCATACATGACCACTGGAAAAACCGTAGCTTTGACTAGATGGACCTTTGTTGGCAAGGTAATGACTCTGCTTTTTATTTCTTTTTTAATTTAAATTTATTTATTTTAATTAGAGGCTAATTACTTACAATATTGTATTGTTTTTGCCATACATCAACATGAATCCGCCACGGGTGTACATGTGTTCCCAATCCTGAACCCCCTCCCACCTCCCTCCCCATACTATCCCTCTGGGTCATCCCAGTGCACAAGCCCCGAGCATTGTGTATCCTGCATGGAACTTGAACTGGCAATTCATTTCTTATACGATATTATACATGTTTCAGTGCCATTCCCCCAAATTATCTCACCCTCACCCTCTCCCACAGAGTCCAAAA
>SJYX01016671.1:194361-218019 GCA_006410675.1 Oreotragus oreotragus
TGGACATCTAGGTTGCTTCCATGTCCTGGCTATTATAAACAGTGCTTCAGTGAACACTGGGGTACACATGTCTCTTTCAATTCTGGTTTCCTTGGTGTATATGCTCAGCTGTGGGATTGCTGGGTCATAAGGCAGTTCTATTTGCAATTTTTTAAGGAACCTCCACACTGTTCTCCATAGTGGCTGTACTAGTTTGCATTCCCACCAACAGTGTAAGAGGGTTCCCTTTTCTCCACACCCTCTCCATCATTTATTGCTTATAGGCTTTTGGATAGCAGCCATTCTGACTGGTGTGAAATGGTACCTCATTGTGGTTTTGATTTGGATTTCTCTGATAATGAGTGATGTTGAGCATATTTTCATGAGTTTGTTAGCCATTTGTATGTCTTCTTTGGAGAAACATCTATTTAGTTCTTTGGCCCATTTTTTGATTGGGTCATTTATTTTTCTGGAATTGAGCTGCAGGGGTTGCTTGTATATTTTTGAGATTAGTTCTTTGTCAATTGCTTCATTTGCTATTATTTTCTCCCATTCTGAAGGCTGTCTTTTCACCTTGCTTAGAGTCTCCTTTGTTGTGCAGAAGCTTTTAATTTTAATTAGGTCCCATTTGTTTATTTTTGCTTTTATTTTCAATATTCTGGGAGGTGGGTCATAGAGGATCCTGCTGTGATGTATGTCGGAGACTGTTTTGCCTATGTTTTCCTCTAGGAGTTTTACAGTTTCTGGTCTTATGTTTAGATCTTTAATCCATTTTGAGTTTATTTTTGTGTATGGTGTTAGAAAGTGTTCTCGTTTCATTCCTTTACAAGTGATTGACCAGTTTTCCCAGCACCACTTGTTAAAGAGATTGTCTTTTCTCCATTGTATATTCTTGCCTTCTTTGTCAAAGATAAGGTGTCCATAGGTGTGTTGATTTACCTCTGGGCTTTCTATTTTGTTCCACTGATCTATATTTCTGTCTTAGTCTCTGTTTTTTTTTTAATGTGTTGTCTAGGTTGGTCATAACTTTCCTTCCAAGGAGTAAGCATCTTTTACTTTCATGGATGCAATTACCATCTGCAGTGACTTTGGAGCCCAGAAAAATAAAGTCAGCCACTATTTCCACTGTTTCCCCATCTATTAGGTTCTAATTTAGCAAATCTTTATCAAGCACCTACTGGATGAAAGACTATGAGCCGTCAAAAAAGAGGCTACAGATATTAATCAGCCTTATTCTCTGACCCGAAGGGACATGGAGCAAAACCTATGTAACCTCCCCAAAAATTTCTCCACCATTGTGGAAAAGGGGGAGAATAAGGAAACGAGTACCCTGATAATGCTGGGAACTCACCCCAAGGGAAGAAAGAGTTGGGGTATTTGGGCTCCATTTGGGGATAGTGGTTCATGGTGGACCTAAACCAGTGAAATCACCAAGGTGGTTTCCAGGAGAACCTATTTATATTCCTTCACAGAGAAATTAGAACGTTGAATGAACCAGGGAATCTTTCAGGGACAGTGAGACCTATGGTTATTTAAAGGTTCAAGTTCAGCTGAAATAGCTTAAATACCTGGGCAGAAGGTCATCCTTCCCTTTGGGAATAGAGGGCACAGCTAAGAATTACACAAAAAGGCATTGATTTAGAAGGACTTGAAAACTATGCTGGCCACCTAGGGGCCGTGGATGTGATCAATGGGAAGGGAAGGGCTGTCACAATGCTGCATAGGTGCCTAGAGTCAAGTGCCATTGTCATTGTCTCCAAGGTTGTTGCAGGCTTCAAACACGCAGATTACTGTCATCATAAATCAATATGGTTAGTGCCACAAGAGTAGAGCCACACATATTCTGAGCAATGGTGACACCATCTTTGAGCCTCCCACAGTCAAAGCCTTGTAAAAAACACACATTTTTATTAAAGCCATTTTTTTTGTAATAATAACTCATGATTTAATAATGCTTTCTATTAAACAAAGCACGTATTCATCTTTAAACTTATGTAATCTGTATAACAACTCCATGATACAATGCAGACAGCACAAAAAATATCAGACTTATAAAGAATTGGCACTCTGAGAGATTAGCTGACTTGCTCAAACATATTAAGTGTAAGAAACAGTGGAGCCAGAAATCAGTTCACTTCAACAGACACAGTGTATGGCTTACTGTGTGACAGGCTCAGTAATAAGATGTGTGGAATTAGAAAGATGAATCAACTACAACTTGGTCCTGAGGACCTCATCCACTGATAGAGAAGTAGACATGCAAACGGCCAATGCTAAAGCAGTGTTCTAAATGCTCAGACATCTGAAAACCCTCTGGAAGCACAAAGAGGTGATGCACCAATCCAGATGGTGAGGGGTGTCAGGGAAACCTTCCTGGTGGTGATACCCAAATTGAGTCTTAGAAAGTGATTAGAAGCTAGCCAAGTGAAAATGGGCAGCTTATACAACTACAGCTAGTGGTGCAATGCAGGATAGCATGAGGAATTACAGTTAAGTATTGCCATGCCAATTTGGCAGTGGTGGGGGATTATTGCAACATACAGCACAGGTGCAGTAAACAAGAGTGAGGAGCTGGGAAGGAGTGAAAACAAATGTTCCAGAATGATCCTGGGCTTAAGTATATTTTTAATTTTTCCAAGTGATTCAAACATATAGCCAGGACTGAGGATTCCTGATATAGGCCCTCCCTAGACCATGACTTTCATGTTTAGTGTGCAAAGAAATCATCTGGGTAGCTTGTTAAAAATGTAAATTGCATGAATATCTCCTACAGGTGGTTGGATTCCCCAGGCCTGGGATTGAGCTGAGAAATACACATTTCCAACAGATGGCAGATAACTGTGATGTGGGTGGTCACCAGAGTATGCTGCGGGTCACCCCTCAACCACTTCAACATATCCAGCTTAAATATACAATCTGCTCAGTTGCTAAGTCATATCTGACTCTTTGTGACCCCACGGACTGCCATTGAAAGTGATTAGAAGCTAGCCAAGTGAAAATGGGCAGCTTATACAACTACAGCTAGTGGTGCAATGCAGGATAGCATGAGGAATTACAGTTAAGTATTGCCATGCCAATTTGGCAGTGGTGGGGGATTATTGCAACATACAGCACAGGTGCAGTAAACAAGAGTGAGGAGCTGGGAAGGAGTGAAAACAAATGTTCCAGAATGATCCTGGGCTTAAGTATATTTTTAATTTTTCCAAGTGATTCAAACATATAGCCAGGACTGAGGATTCCTGATATAGGCCCTCCCTAGACCATGACTTTCATGTTTAGTGTGCAAAGAAATCATCTGGGTAGCTTGTTAAAAATGTAAATTGCATGAATATCTCCTACAGGTGGTTGGATTCCCCAGGCCTGGGATTGAGCTGAGAAATACACATTTCCAACAGATGGCAGATAACTGTGATGTGGGTGGTCACCAGAGTATGCTGCGGGTCACCCCTCAACCACTTCAACATATCCAGCTTAAATATACAATCTGCTCAGTTGCTAAGTCATATCTGACTCTTTGTGACCCCACGGACTGCCATCCACCAGGCTCAGACTTTGTCCATGGGATTTCCTAGGCAAGAATACTGGAGTGGGTTGCCATTTCCTTCTCCAAAACTGAATATTGATGATGTACAAATCTAGATTTCCAGTCATGTCTCCTTTTTAGAGGTCAACACTCATCTAGTGAACCTACTGCTAGAGGGTTTTTCTTGGATGCCCCACAGGTACCTTAAATTCCACGCCCAAGATTGACCTTGAACAAGTACTTAATATTCGACTTATACTCAAGTTAAAATCCAAAACCTTTAAGATGCTCTAACCAGCTCAGAATGATCCAGCCCATCAGCACATAGCTTCTCTTATCAGCATAATGGACTTCTTTCAGTTTCTCCCAAGTACCCTGTTCTCCCATGTCCTGGCCTGTAACATGCTTTTGCTTTGGGTACCATGCTTTTCTGCTTCATGCCCATCCATTTTGTAATTTCAATAAATATCACTTCTTTTGTGAAGTCTTCCTAGGTTCTCTCCTATTACTATATAATCCTTTGCATAAAGGTCCTAACAATTGTTTTCATTTGCCTAGTGACTGGAAGGAACACCAGGCTAAACTATGAACTCTATTAGGGTAGAGTCCATGTTTGTCTGGTTCATTACAGTATCTTCATTACCTCATACAATATCTGGCTCATAGAAAGCAATTGCTAAGTATTTTGCACAATGAAGGGATGAAAGAAGTGACCTAGTGCAGGCATTTGTGCTAAGAGAAAATACAAAATTCAGATAGAGATTGATACGCACAGATGTTCATCACAGCAGTGTATAGCATAATTTAAAAATAGGAATGAAAAATCCAAGTGTTACCCAATAGGGACACAAGTGGATAAATTATGGTATATCCAAGGAAAGCAACATTATGTATGCATTGAAAAGATGTTTGACTTTCTAAATATTCTGCAATTAAATAAGTTTCACATGCACTACAATTACCTATGGGAAAAAAAAAAGCTCTGGAAATGTTGTTTTAGAAACTACAGGAGAAAGAGGGAATGCACTTTCACCTCAAATCCTCTATCATTCAAGGCTTCATCTGGAAGTAGAAGCCACTTTAGTGTGAAACCCATCCCACACACATCCCCACCCCAGACATGAAAACATATACAAGAATGAAAGGACTGGTATACAATGATCAAGGAAGTCACCACAATCTAACTGGTAACAGCAAAGATGCTGTTCTTAAGTACTTTCCCAGAAGCCCCTCAAGATGCAAGTGGTTTCTCAAGAAATCCCCCACTAAGTGGCTTCAAACCCCAGGTCTCTCTACCATGTCCACCTAAAACTGTCTTCTGGAAGTAAGACCATTTCTCTTCTGCATTCCACATTGGGCATGAGTCACCCTCTCTGAAGGATTGTAACCCTGAACCTGTACCTGAGCAAACAGGATTCTCTGGGGTCTTCCCAGAACAAGCCCTTCCCTCACATCCTCTGCTGTAGCTCCTCTCAGAAGTACCAAGATAATAGTACCTCATGCATATTTCCTAAGTTTTTCAGATGCTAAAAACCACCACCCAATGGAAGAAATTAACTACTTGATGATCACAAGCACGTAGCTCCTGACTTTCTGGCACCTACCAATTGATAAAGTTTATTGCACTGTTACATCAGTGGCAACCAGAGACTTGTGTACCAGCTGGTCACATACCCTGTGACCCCCTCCCTAACCTGGCCTCCCTCACCTGGCCTTTCCCTGGTGGTCCAGTGGCTAAGACTCAAAGTTCACAATGGAGGGGGCCTGGGTTCAAACCCTGGTCAGGAGAATAGAACCCACGTGCCACAAGTACACGTCAAGAGTTCACAAGCTACAACTAGAGATCCCATATGCCTCAACTAAGACCCAGCACAGTTAAATAAATATATAAATATTTAAAAATAAATTAAAAATAAAA
This sequence comes from Oreotragus oreotragus, assembly GCA_006410675.1. NCBI lineage: Eukaryota > Metazoa > Chordata > Mammalia > Artiodactyla > Bovidae > Oreotragus > Oreotragus oreotragus. The sequence goes on from SJYX01016671.1 coordinate 199,782, forward strand.
ATGTTTTGCTGAAATCTGCCTAGGAGTTCAGAGGTTTGGGGTGGCATGAGCCACCTGTCTCCTTGCATGGCCCTGCAATAAACTTTTCTCTGCTCAAAACTCTGACATTACTGTTTGGCCTCACTGCTCGTCAGGTAGAGGAATTTGCCTTCACTAGCAAACCCACTGGTGAAGAGAATTCTGGAGCTGGAGTAGTTGTCAGCTTCTGGTTAGAAATGCAAATAAAATGGCAGTAAAGTTGGATAACAACAAACAGTTCAGCCCAACACCCAATACAATATAACACTAATGGAAGCACCCAAAACTTGCTGAAGGCATTGTGCATTGGTGGAAAGAAAATCACACTGACAATATGAAGAGCCAGATCGGGGTCCTAACTCCACATAACAAGTCCTGTGACCTTGGGCAATTTCCTGGATCCCATTTTAGTTTTCTTATACATGTTCAGTCATGTCCGAATCTTTGCAACTCCATGGACTGTGTAGCCCACCAGGGTCCTCTGTCCATGGGATTCTTCAGGCAAGAATACTGGAGTGGGGTGCCACTGCCTTCTCCCGGAAATCTTTCCAACCCAGTCTACTGCATTGCAGGTAGATTCTTCACCATCTGAGCCACCAGGGAAGCCCCATGTGCACCAAGGGAAAATGATCATTTCTTCCTGGTATCAAATAAGATTTGGTATTTGAAACTTTTTAATTGTAAAGAGTTATATGCTAGCTATGCTTATTAACTGCGATTCAACAATGTATCTCTCATCCTCTGATAGCCATCAAAGGAATAATCTGATATAATAATAATGCAATAGGGATTTGACATGAAATATTTCAAAGATACTGTTATAAGAAATTGTACTTATGGTAAATAACCTTCGCTCCATTAAATGTAGGTTTATCACTGTGCCCAACACTGGTACAAAAAGTCTGAGTGTGGACTAAGAACGGTATTGGAAACTGGCTGAAAAGCAATTTGTAGATCAATAAGTGCTTAAGACCTGCTGCTGCTGCTGCTGCTGCTGCTGCGTCACTTCAGTCATGTCCGACTCTGTGTCACCCCAGACAGCAGCCCACCAGGTTCCCCTGTCCCTGGGATTCTCCAGGCAAGAACACTGGAGTGGGTTGCCATTTCCTTCTCCAGTGCATGAAAGTGAAAGTGAAGTCTCCCAGTGTGTCTGACTCTTAGCAACCCCATGGACTGCAGCTTACCAGGCTCTTCCGTCCACGGGATTTTCCAGGCAAGAGTACTTAAGTGGGTTGCCATTGCCTTCCCCATAACACCTACTGAGAAGATGGTAAAACTTACAGCTCCATGAAATTGGAATTGTTAAATCCCAAACTGTTTGTGAATAAAGATTTTAGAAAATGTATTTTGATGTTTTGTAGGTCATTGAATTCATAAAGACAACTATGGTTTTCAAACAGACTACTTGACTGCTTTTCATACTATCACAGCAGAAGGAAGAATCCCAACTGCATATTTTCCAAGAACTGAAAAGATTATGAGGAAGCACCATCCTACAAATCTTCTAAATGAAATGCTTGAAAGGAACATGACCTTACTTACCTCGTTCGCCAGGATTGAATTTCTTCTGGACTCTGCTGTGTACCTTCCAGTCTCTCCTCTTCAGAAAAAGAATAGCCATTATTCCTCCCTCCAAGCAAATGGCGAGCTAAATCGTACGTACTATGCAACAATCTTTTTTACTCCACTGGAATCAACGTTGAGCTTCCAGGTGGTGAAGAATCCGCCTGCCAATGCAAGAGACGCCAGAGACCGGGGTTCCATCCCTGAGTCAGGAATATCCCCTGGAGGAGGAAAGAGCTACCTACTCCATTATTCTTGCCTGGAGAATTCCACTGGTTGAGAAGCCTGGCGGGCTATAGTTCATGGAGGCGGAAAGAGTCAGACTTGACTGAGCATAAGCATTGTCTACAATTTTATGTTGCGCTTTTACATTTCCTTACTGGCCTCAACAATACTGGATAGATTTAAAAGATAAAGCAGAACATTTAAAGTTATCCACATTTACAAAAGCAAGGACCTTTCTCTTGTCTGCTTTCCCAAGACAACCACAATAGCTCAATTTCCAGAACAGGTCACATGATTACTCGGCAGTGACTAGAGGCTTAGAACAGGGCTTCTCAGATGTTGTTGTGCATAGAAATCACCTGTGGATCTTGTTAAAATGCACACAGTATCCGGGCTGGGGCTGAGATTCTGCATTTCTAATAATCTGCAAGGCGATAGAGTTACTGATAGCCAGGACAACATGTCAAGTTACAAGATATCACAGCTGTGTTTCCCAAATTGGCCTTTTGATAACAGCCACCTGGAGCAGTTGTTAAACTACCTAATTCCATCTTCTGGACAGAAAACTTAGTGTTACCTGGGTTTGGGGACTTCCCTGGTAATCCAGTGGTGAAGACTCCACCCTGCCAGTGCAGGAGGCCTGGGTTCCATTGTTGGTTGGGATCCCGCATGCAGCAACTAAGATCTGGTGCAGTCAAACACATAAATGTTTTAAAAAGAAAGAAAGAAAATGGGGTTTGCCTTTTGGTGGGTGTCAAGTCAAAAGGTACAACCAAGCCAAAGCACAGAAGGCTTTCTTACTCGCCACAACTAAGAACACTTTCACAGAGTCTCCTCAACAGCAAAATTTGGGAAGTTTTAAGACAGGATGAGATGGTTGGATGGCATCACTGACTCAATGGACATGAGTCTGAGTAAACTCCAGGCATTGTTGATCGACAGGGAGACCTGGCATGCTGCAGTCCATGCGGTTGCAAAGAGTCAGACAGGACTGAGTGACTGAAGTGAACTGAACTGTGTATACTTTCTTCTGATTGGCTGACGATGAGGAATAGGGTGGGGCTCCAGGAATCCTGTGCACAGCCTGAAGTTACCATTCTACACCGGATAGGGGTGGATTAGTTCCTGCAGAAGAACTCAAAGATCTTGTTCTGTGTATTCCTTCAGGAAGAAACAGGCCCTGCTTTTAATAGCTGTGCTATTATTTCCTGATCACTCCCTCATGGCTTCTGCATCCCCACCCTTCCCTGAATAGTAAATATTTGAATGTGCCCTTTGGTATTCAGGGAAGGTCTGGGCGGCTGAATGAAGCATTTTCCCTACCAACAGGAAAGAATTTGTACCCAAGAGGGCCCCACAGAGTCCTGCTCAGTCTTGAAAGGGGGTATGCTGAGGCACTAAATGATACATTTGGGTCTTGCACGAAGCAGGATTGGAACCAAGTCCATTTATTCCTGAGCCACTCTTTACACATCTTCTGGCCTTAAGAGGATGCAAATTTGTAGCCAAAATCATTGACCACTGTGAGCATGGGTACATTTCAGTCACTCCGTCGTGTCTGACTTTTTGTGACCCCATGAATTGCAGCATGCCAGGCCTCCCTGTCCAACACCAACTCCCGGAATTCACTAAAACTCACATCCATCGAGTCGGTGACACCATCCAGCCATCTCATCCTCTGTCGGCCCCTTCACCTCCTGCCCCCAATCCTTCCACATCAGAGTCTTTTCCAATGAGTCAACTCTTTGCATAAGGTGGCCAAAGTACTGGAGTTTCAGCTTTAGCATCATTCCTTCCAAAGAACACCCAGGACTGATCTCTTTTAGAATGGACTGGTTGGATCTCCTTGCAGTCCAAGGGACTCTCAAGAGTCTTCTCCAACAACACAGTTCAAAAGCATTCTTTCTTCAGCACTCAGCCTTCTTCACAGTCCAACTCTCACATCCATACATGACTACTGGAAAAACCATAGCCTTGACTAGACGGACCTTTGTTGGCAAAGTAATGTCTCTGCTTTTCAACATACTATCTAGGTAGGTCATAACACTCCTTCCAAGGAATGAGCATCTTTTAATTTCATGGCTGTAGTCACCATCTGCTGTGATTTTGGAGCCCCCCAAAATAAAGTCTGACACTATTTCCACTGTTTCCCCATCTATTTCCTATAAAGTGATGGGACCAGATGCCATGATCTTCATTTTCTGAATGTTGAGATTTAGCCGACATTTTCACTCACCTCTTTTACTTTCATCAAGAGGCTTTTTAGTTCCTCTTCACTTTCTGCCATAAGGGTGGTATCATCTGCATATCTGAAGTTATTGATATTTCTCCCAGCAATCTTGGTGCCAGCTTGTGTTTCTTCCAGTCCAGCATTTCTCATGATGTACTCTGCATATAAGTTAAATAAGCAGGGTGACAATATACAGCCTTGACATACTCCTTTTCCTATTTGGAACCAGTCTGTTGTTCCATGTCCAGTTCTAACTGTTGCTTCCTGACCTGCATACAGGTTTCTCAAGAGGCAGGTCAAGTGGTCTGGTATTCCCATGTCTCTCAGAATTTTCCACAGTTTATTGTGATCCACACAGTCAAAGGCTTTGACATAGTCAATAAAGCAGAAAGAGATGTTTTTCTGGAATTTTATTGTTTTTTCCATGATCCAGTGGATGTTGGCAATTTGATCTCTGGTTCCTCTGCCTTTTCTAAAACCAGCTTGAACATCTGAAAGTTCACATTTCATGTATTGCTGAAGCCTGGATTGGAGTATTTTGAGCGTTACTTTGCTAGCATGTGAGATGAGTGCGATTGTGCAGTAGTTTGAGCATCCTTTGGCATTGCCTTTCTTTGGGTACATCAGCCACATCAAAAGCTCCATTGACTCAGCTACTACCCTCAATTCCAAACACCAAAAGACTATCCCTAATTGGAATCCTGTTTTCTCATTACCTCTTGGCCTTGCACTTTAGACTGACTCCACAGAAAAGTCCCACCAACATTGAGCTCCGTTCTTCACCTAAACACTCCCTCAGTGGAGCCTCATTTCTATCAGCCACATCAGGCCCCCAAGCTCTGCATTTGCTGGGGACCTCAGCGTTCTCCTGCATTCAGAAACAGGATTCAAGCAGGTGTTCAATCCAGTTTAGTCACTCAGTCATGTCCGACTCTGCAATTTCATGGACTATAGCACGCCAGACTTCCCTGTCCATCACCAACACCTGGAGCTTGCTCAAACTCATGTCCATCGAGTCAGTGATGCCATCCATCCATCTAATCCTCTGTTGTCCCCTTCTCCTCCTGCCCCCAATCCTTCCCAGCATCAGTCTTTTCCAATGAGTCAACTCTTCTCATGAGGTGGCCAGAGTACTGGAGTTTCAGCTTTAGCATCATTCCTTCCAAAGAAATCCCAGGGTTGATCTCCTTCAGAATGGACTGGTTGGATCTCCTTGCAGTCCAAGGGACTCTCACGAGTCTTCTCTAACACCACGGTTCACAAGCATCAATTCTTCAGTGCTCAGGTTTCTTTATATTCCAACTTTCACATCCATACATGAAAAACCATAGCCTTGACTATGGGTTGATCTCCTTCAGAATGGACTGGTTGGATCTCCTTGCAGTCCAAGGGACTCTCACGAGTCTTCTCTAACACCACGGTTCACAAGCATCAATTCTTCAGTGCTCAGGTTTCTTTATATTCCAACTTTCACATCCATACATGAAAAACCATAGCCTTGACTAGACAGACCTTTGTTAGCAAAGTAATGTCTCTGCTTTTTAGTATGCTGCCTAGGTTGGTCATAACTTTTTTTCGAAGGGGCAAGCATCTTTTAATTTCATGGCTGCAATCACCATCTGCAGTCATTTTGGAACCCAAAAAATAAAGTATGTCACTGTTTCCATTGTTTTCCCATCTATTTGCCATGAAGTGATGGGACCAGATGCCATGATCTTAGTTTNTTCGAAGGGGCAAGCATCTTTTAATTTCATGGCTGCAATCACCATCTGCAGTCATTTTGGAACCCAAAAAATAAAGTATGTCACTGTTTCCATTGTTTTCCCATCTATTTGCCATGAAGTGATGGGACCAGATGCCATGATCTTAGTTTTCTGAATGTTGAGTTTTAAGCCAACTTTTTCACTCTCCTCTTTCACTATCATCAGGAGGCTCTTTAGTTATTAGATTTCTGCCATAAGGGTGGTGGTATCTGCATACCCTCCTGGCAATCTTGATTCCAGCTTGTGTTTCATCCAGCCCAGCGTTTCTCATGATGTATGCTTCATGTAAGTTAAATAAGCAGGGTGGCAATATACAGCCTTCCCGATTTGGAACCAGTCTGTTGTTCCATATCCAATTCTAAGGGCCTCTTCTAGGCATTATATAAAATGCACTGTTTCCATGCATCTGCTTCTCTGACAGCAAAGTCACCCACCTCTTTACAGTTGGTGAGTAGGGCCACCTCCCACCTCTCCTCATCTGTGTCTTTCTAGTAGGTCAGCAAGAAAGAAAAAAAAAAACAGACAAATGAGATAAAAGTTATGCAAAACAATTTTTTAAGAGCTAGAAGTTACTATTTTAAGGAGACACTATATGAAACACTTTTACTTGGCTTCAACATAAACTTAGAACTTAAATCCTACTTTATTGTGATGATTCTTCTTCAAATGCCAGGAAGATTTAGCAGGACAAGAGCGCCCTTGTTCCAAACAAGGGAGCTGTTGGAACCCAATGAAACTCCTGTTGGCCCACTACTAACAGTAGTTTAGATGTGGACTATCCTTTTCCTAGATAATCGGCGTTCCTTTTGATTCACCCAGAATAATGTATTTGAAAGTAAAATGTATTCTTCCTGCTGCCTTAAGTTCTAGTGATGCTTCCAATACATATTTCTGTCATAAGGAGGTTTTGATTTAAACTGATTTCCTATAGTAGCCTAAGGCAAATCACTTAACAACTAATGGGTAAGCCATTATTCTTGCCTGGAAAATCCCATGGACAAAGGAGCCTGGTGGGCTATAATTCCAAGTGTCACAAAGAGTCAGACATGACTGAGTGACTGAGCACGCACGCATAGTTCCATAATAACTATATCAAAAGTAAGTATAAAGCTACATTTTTTACATTACAGAAAGTTGTCAAAATATCAAAGGCAACTAAAATATGATTACACAGGCCTGATGTTCTGTGGATTAGCTGGCAATGCTTAGATGAAAAACAAAATAAAGATAGCTCGGGGCCAGGGGCAGTGATCCTGAGGAGCAACCCAAGGAGAGGTGGCTGCGCAGGCGCAGGAGGGCCTAGAGGAGCTATCTCACGTTGAAGGTCAGAACGGCGGTGGTAAGGAGATACCCCTCATCCAAGGTAAGGAGCAGCGGCTGCGCTTTGCTGGAGCAGCCGGGAAGAGATACCCCACGGCCAAGGTAATAGAAACCCAAGTAAGATGGTAAGTGTGGCAAGAGGGCATCAGAGGGCAGACACACTGAAACCATACTCACAGAAAACCAGTCAATCTAATCACACTAAGACCACAGCCTTGTCTAACTCAATGAAACCAAGCCATGCCTGTGGGGCAACCTAAGACAGGCAGGTCATGGTGGAGAGGGCTGACAGAACGTGGTCCACTGGAGAAGGGAATGGCAAGCCACTTCAGTATTCTTGCCTTGAGAACCCCATGAACAGTATGAAAATGCAAAATGATATGATACCAAAAGAGGAACTCCCCAGGTTGGTAGGTTCCCAATATGCTACTGGAGATCAGTGGAGAAATAACTCCAGAAAGAATGAAGGGATGGAGCCAAAGCAAAAACAATACCCAGTTGTGCAGTTGTGCATGTGACTGGTGATAGAAGCAAGATCTGATGCTGTAAAGAGCAATATTGCATAGGAACCTGGAATGTCTGGTCCATGAATCAAGGCAAATTGGAAGTGGTCAAACAAGAGATGGCAAGGGTGAACGTTGACATTCTAGGAATCAGCGAACTAAAATGGACTGGAATGGGTGAATTTGACTCAGATGACCATTATATCTACTACTGAGGGCAGGAATCCCTCAGAAGAAATGGAGTAGCCATCATGGTCAACAAAAGAGTCCAAAATGCAGTACCTGGATGCAATCTCAAAAACAACAGATTGATCTCTGTTGGTTTCCAAGGCAAACCATTCAATATCACAGTTATCCAAGTCTACACCCCAACCAGTAATGCTGAAGAAGCTGAAGTTGAACAGTTTTATGAAGACCTACAAGACCTTTTAGAACTAACACCCAAAAAAGATGTCCTTTTCATTATAGGGGACTGGAATGCTAAAGTAGGAAGTCAAGAAACACCTGGAGTAACAGGCAAATTTGGCCTTGGAATGCGGAATGAAGCAGGGCAAAGACTAATAGAGTTTTGCCAAGAAAATGCACTGGTCATAGCAAACACCCTCTTCCAGCAACACAAGAGAAGACTCTACACATGGACATCACCAGATGGTCAACACCGAAATCAGATTGATTATATTCTTTGCAGCCAAAGATGGAGAAGCTCTATACAGTCAACAAAAACAAGACCAGGAGCTGACTGTGGCTCAGATCATGAACTCCTTATTTCCAAATTCAGACTTAAATTGAAGAAAGTAGGGAAAACCGCTAGACCATTCAGGTATGACCTAAATCAAATCCCTTATGATTATACAGTGGAAGTGAGAAATAGATTTAAGGGCCTAGATCTGATAGATAGAGTTCCTGATGAACTATGGAATGAGGTTCGTGACATTGTACAGGAGACAGGGATCAAGACCATCCCCATGGAAAAGAAATGCAAAAAAGCAAAATGGCTGTCTGGAGAAGCCTTACAAATAGCACTGAAAAGAAGAGAGGCGAAAAGCAAAGGAGAAAAGAAAAGATATAAGCATCTGAATGCAGAGTTCCAAAGAATAGCAAGAAGAGATAAGAAAGCCTTCTTCAGCAATCAATGCAAAGAGATAGAGGAAAACAACAGAATGGGAAAGACTAGAGATCTCTTCAAGAGAATTGGAGATACCAAGGGAACATTTCATGCAAAGATGGGCTCGATAAAGGATAGAAATGGTATGGACCTAACAGAAGCAGAAGATATTAAGAAGAGGTGGCAAGAATACACAGAAGAACTGTACAGAAAAGATCTTCACGACCCAGATAATCATGAGGATGTGATCACTAATCTAGAGCCAGACATCTTGGAATGTGAAGTCAAGTGGGCCTTAGAAAGCATCACTAAGAACAAAGCTAGTGGAGGTGATGGAATTCCCGTTGAGCTGTTTCAAATCCTGGAAGATGATGCTGTGAAAGTGCTGCACTCAATATGCCAGCAAATTTGGAAAACTCAGCAGTGGCCACAGGACTGGAAAAGGTCAGTTTTCATTCCAATTCCAAAGAAAGGCAATGCCAAAGAATGCTCAAACTACCGCACAATTGCACTCATCTCACACGCTAGTAAAGTAATGCTCAAAATTCTCCAAGCCAGGCTTCAGCAATATGTGAACCGTGAACTCCCTGATGTTCAAGCTGGTTTTAGAACAGGCAGAGGAACCAGAGATCAAATTGCCAACATCCGCTGGATCATGGAAAAAGCAAGAGAGTTCCAGAAAAACATCTATTTCTGCTTTATTGACTATGCCAAAGCCTTTGACTGTGTGGATCACAATAAACTGTGGAAAATTCTGAAAGAGATGGGAATACCAGACCACCTAACCTGCCTCTTGAGAAATCTGTATGCAGGTCAGGAAGCAACAGTTAGAACTGGACATGGAACAACAGACTGGTTCCAAATAGGAAAAGGAGTACGTCAAGGCTGTATATTGTCTCCCTGCTTATTTAACTTATATGCAGAGTACATCATGAGAAACGCTGGACTGGAAGAAACACAAGCTGGAATCAAGATTGCCGGGAGAAATATCAATAACCTCAGATATGCTGATGACACCACCCTTATGGCAGAAAGTGAGGAGGAGCTAAAAAGCCTCTTGATGAAAGTGAAGGAGGAGAGCGAAAAAGTTGGCTTAAAGCTCAACATTCAGAAAACGAAGATCATGGCATCCGGTCCCATCACTTCATGGGAAATAGATGGGGAAACAGTGGAAACAGTGTCAGACTTTATTTTTTTGGGCTCCAAAATCACTGCAGATGGTGACTGCAGCCATGAAATTAAAAGACGCTTACTCCTTGGAAGAAAAGTTATGACCAACCTGGATAGTATATTCAAAAGCAGAGACATTACTTTGCCGACTAAGGTCCGCCTAGTCAAGGCTATGGTTTTTCCTGTGGTCATGTATGGATGTGAAAGTTGGACTGTGAAGAAAGCTGAGCGCCGAAGAATCGATGCTTTTGAACTGTGGTGTTGGAGAAGACTCTTGAGAGTCCCTTGGACTGCAAGGAGATCCAACCAGTCCATTCTGAAGGAGATCAACCCTGGGATTTCTTTGGAAGGAATGATGCTAAAGCTGAAACTCCAGTACTTTGGCCACCTCATGCGAAGAGTTGACTCATTGGAAAAGACTCTGATGCTGGGAGGGATTGGGGGCAGGAGGAGAAGGGGACGACCGAGGATGAGATGGCTGGATGGCATCACGGACTCGATGGATGTGAGTCTGAGTGAACTCCGAGAAATGGTAATGAACAGGGAGGCCTGGCGTTCTGCAATTCATGGGGTCGCAAAGAGTCGGACATGACTGAGTGACTGAACTGAAGTGAATTCATAAACTATTATACATTTCTTCAATTATTTGGTATCTTTTTCTCACCATTATTTAAGTATAATCTTCTTTTAATTGAAGTATAATTGATTTACAATATTGTGTTAGCTTCATATGTATAGCATAGTGATTCAGTATTTTTGCTGATTATATTTCATTATAGATTATTATAAGAGTTATGTTTCCTTTTGCTGTACAGTATATCCTCCTTGGTGTTCTATTTTATATATAATAGTTTGTGTCTGTTAATCCCATACCCCTAATAAACTTTTGTATAATATTTAATTATGCTTTTATTATTGGTTTTCATATAATTATTGAAAGTGAGAAATAAAATGTTGCCTGCCCTATCAGTACACAAAGGATGTCAGAGTCTTGGATTACAGCCACCACTGACTGTGAGCCCTGAGGGAACTCAAAAAGGAAACAAAGAATCCCTTCCATCTAGCAACCTTCATACTATACCCACTCCCTTGGGTGAGCGGTGAGGGAACTCAATTTGAAAACACAGGATGCTGGCCCCAGATAGCTTAGGTGCATATAAAAGGAATGATTCCAGTGAGCCCAGACTCTTGCATCTTCCCATACAGAGAAAAGGGTTAAATTCCTTAACTTGAGATATCTAGTTTTCTTTTATTAATACTAATCTTGCGTTCCTCTTATCTGCCCTTTTTTGCAAAACTCTTTCATATCCTGGCTCCCCCTCCACCTCCTTGGAGAAGTTCTTTCACGGCAACCTGAGATGCTGCTTCCTGGGCTTAAGTCCTAAAAATTCCCATGGAATCTCTAAACAGAACTCTTAACTTTTAGGTTGCGAAAATTTGTTTTTAGTTGACAAAAGTGATGTTGTAAAGGATAAAAATATAATTATACTCAAAGTATGAAAAATGCAATATATGTTTATAACAATGTAAATCATTTTTAAAATAAGGATTTGTTAGCATACTTTAAAAACAGGATTTTAAAAATAGTCAAAATCATCTGTTAAACTAAAGAATGCAAATTATGATTAACAAATGTAAAATGTTTAAACCAAAGTTAGGTAAATAAAGCTTATACTTTTAGGGAAACACTTTTTAACATATTAATTTTAAAAGTGAAATCATTTTGAGGGAGGAAAGGAACACACTGTGCTGACTCCATCTTGAAAAATAAAGAAACTCCATCTTGCACTTTCAGTGAGCTTTGGACCACGTGCTTGGTGGCGATGGGGATAACATACCTACAGCTGAACTGGGCTCCCGGACTGATAAACACTAGATTCCATACCAAGATTTCCCGTCACCAAAAAAAATGTAATAATCCCCTATGTAGTCAATCACCTTTATAATCTTTATGGCACCCATTGGTGTAGGCTACAATATATAACCAGCTGACCCTTCTGATTATGAATCATGGCNAAGATTTCCCGTCACCAAAAAAAATGTAATAATCCCCTATGTAGTCAATCACCTTTATAATCTTTATGGCACCCATTGGTGTAGGCTACAATATATAACCAGCTGACCCTTCTGATTATGAATCATGGCTGTAACCTGATTGTATCGCCCTTTAACACTTTCCAGGCTAGGTTTAAGGAATTTAGGGATGTGGGCTTGAGCAGTACACTTAAGGTATATAAGTTTTCACAACAGTCAGTCAGGGTCCTTGGCTAAGAGGAGACTGCCTTGGGCCCGCTGGTGTAATAAACTGCACTCCACTATCTGCATTGCCCTTCTGAGTGAGTTCGTTTCCTGGAATGTGTGGCTATAACAATTTTACATAGTTTTATAAAAATAACACAATTCACAACTCTAGTCTTCTGTATCCTTATCCTTGCTAGTGTAAAAAATTGATACACTTTATACTTATTAGCATGTATAGAATTTCTATTTTCTGTATATATATGTATATGTATATATATATGTAAGCTCTATACCGACTGAAGTGACTTAGCAGCAGCAGCATATCTATATAAAGGTAAAATTATGAAAGCATGAGTCATTTAATATTGAATGATGTTCTTCAATAGCTACTTGCCTATTAATTTGTAAGTATTTCTAGAACCATAAACATAAGAAAATGAAAGAAAAGAAATCATATCAACACTAGGAAATGATATTATGAAAGAGTTCAGTGCGTTCATGCTACCAAAGAAGATGAAAGGATTCATTTGTCTTTTCTGTTACCTAAACGCCTCTAGTCAAATGCTCCCTGTACTCTGAAGTCCCTTGCCCCTCTCTGATATGAGCAGTAGCACCACTGCATTTGCAGTTTCCTCATGTTTGAGGACCCAGGACAAGACATGGGGCTTGATCAGTGTTAGTCATGAGTGATAACCGCATAGGACTAGTGAGTTACTCTGGTTCAGCACTCCCTTGACTTGTGCTATGGTGACACTGTGCCAGCACTGAGGAAAAGATTCTGAGTGATGCAGGTACTCGTGTTTTTTGTTGTTGTTGTTTGTTTTGTTTTTTAAATAAATTAATTGTGGGTATATGTGATTCTACTATCTGGGGATTCCCTGGACCTTTTAAAATCATGGAGTTCAGTCAAGAGGCTCTCTTCTCCAAATCTAAGAGCATAACCGTGGTAAGCTACTATGGGTTAAGTGTTCTGTGTATAATGTCGCTTTTACAAAACCCCTAATATATATTGACTGATGCTATATAATTGTTATAGAAACATTCCTGTTATTTTATTCTTATTATAATTATAATTATTACTCTTTACAGGAAAAAAAAAAAAAAAACTAGCTCCTTACACAAACTGTCACCTCAGGGATACACTGGCAGGAAGTCCCTAACAATATATAGAAAAGGAAAGTGTTAGCAGAAATGGAAATGCCAAAAAAAAAAAAAAGGTATGGAATGGAAAATGTTAATGGGTCCTGTACAACTTTCTTATTGTTATTGTAACAAAGTACCACAAACTTAGCAGCCTGAATGAAACAAATTTATTATTTTACATTTCTGGAGGTATAAGTCTAACAAAGATTCTAGTTGTTCAGTGGCTAAGTTGTGTCTGACTCTGCAGACTCATGGACTGCAGCATGCCAAGCTTCCCTGTCCTTCACAATCTTCTGGAGTTTGCTCAAACTCATGTCCATCAAGTCAGTGATACCAACCAACCATCTCATCCTCTCTCTCCCCCTTCTCCTCCTGCCCTCAATCTTTCCCAGCATCAGAGTCTTTTCCAAACAATTGGCTCTTTGCAAAAGGTGGCCAAGTGTTGGAGCTTTGGCTTCAGCATCAGTTCTTTCAATGAATATTCAGGCTTGATTTCTTTTAGGACTGACTGGTTTGATCTCCTTGCAGTCCAAGGGACTCTCAAGAGTCTTCTGCAGTACCATAATTTGAAAGCATCAATTCTTTGATGCTCAGCCTAACAAAGGTATCACTGGACTAAAATCAAGTTGTGAACAGGGCTGTGTTGTCCTGGAGGCTCTGCTGCTGCTGCTGCTAAGTCGCTTCAGTTGTGTCCGACTCTGTGTGACCCCATAGATGGCAGCCCACCAGGCTCCCCCGTCCCTGGGATTCTCCAGGCAAGAACGCTGGAATGGGTTGCCATTTCCTTCTCTAATGCATGAAAGTGAAAAGTGAAAGTGAAAGTGAAGTCGCTCAGTTGTGTCCAACTCTTTGCAACCCTATGGACTGTAGCCTACCAGGCTCCTCCATCCATGGGATTTTCCGGGCTCTAGGGGGTATCCATTCCCTTGCCTTTTTTCAGATGCTAGAGGCTGCCCTTGTTTCTCGGCTCAGGCTCCTCCCTTCCTCCATTAGCAAACATCACAGTAGAGTCTAGATTCTTCTTTTCATTCTGACTTCTATCCTTCTCTTCTACTTTAAGGACCCTTGTCATTAAAGGGGCCCATTTGAATAATTCAGCATAATCTCCCCATCTCAAAACCCTAAAAACCATTAATTTAATCACATCTGCTGTTTGTTTTGCCATATAAAGGTAGCATAGCCATAGGATCCAGAGATTAAGACATGGACAATCATTGTTCTACCTACCATACAGCATCTTACATTGAATTTCAGCACATCTACTATTCCAGTAACTAACTTCTTACCACATTCCTCCCCTAATTTTCCACCTCATAGGAATCTGTCCTTTCCTTTCTTCCCTGTAATGGAAAACTTACAGTGGACCAGATTATATTTTAGGCACAAGAGATACAGCTATGAACAAAACAGATGTGGCCCCTTCTGATGTGGATTATACTGTCTAGTTGGGGAGACAGAGATCAACTAAGAATGACACAAAATAATGTAAAATGCCAATATTGTCATTAGTGTCATGCCCAGGCAGGGGTTGAGAGATAGGAGAAAGGGACATGCTTTGGAGACCATTAACTAGGAAGATCAGAATAACATCAGGTGCCCTGGACACTTAGATAAGACAGTCTTTCCATGTGATTTTCAGTCAAAAAACATGTTCATTTCATTTAGCTACCAATGGCCTTTTCCATTTCAACGTCGTGTCTTTTATAAATGCTGTCAGTTCATACAGAAAAGCAAGTTTCATGTGTTTAGATAGTCACAAAAATGCTTTGGCTTGAATACCTCGGGAGTGTCATCTCCAATTATGGATACTTCTGTAGCATTCTGAGATAGACATCGGTGCAGACAGTGGCCAAGGGTGACAGCATCTGTGAAATATTTAAACACGTGGTTCTTGCTTCCATGTTCAATAACATAAGCTCTGGCTGAGGGAAGCATGGGTGAGAGCAAGGGATACATGATCAAAGGGAAACTTAAGACACCTTTGTTGGTATTTGTGCTGGTTTTTCTATTACCACTGGTTTCTGTGCTGGTGTTTGCCATTACTCGAAGCCTTAGGAGAGAAGAGAGTACTGAGCAAAGGGACTCAAATAGTTTATGACTTTCAGGGCCTTGGGAAGATGATGATAAAGCTTATTTTAACTATAGCTATACCATATGGTCTCTGCTTTCCTAGGTTTTAAGAATAAATAGGAGAATTAAAATTACTTGAGGTTCAACACAATTGAGAATTGTCTAATAGAAGGCAAAACAAAACAAACAATCAACAAACAAAAAGCAAAAACTGGTTCAAAACAGCCTGGCTTTCAAGCAACCTATTTCTTTCCCTCTTTTCTTGTTACTATTAAAAAAAAAAAAAACCATCAGATTTATTTGGATAAGAAATGATTTTTTTTCCCCACAATTCTCTTATTATGCAGAAACTTAGAGATGGGGGAGGACTATTCTGCCAAGGCTGCTTACTTTAGTGATTTAAGAATTCACAGGGCTGCTCAGCCCCTATGGTTCCCTCTCATCATTATTTATTTAAAACCATACATCTAGGAGATCAGTTTTCTGTTGACTTTCATTTATTTTCCCCAGGACAAAGATGATTAGTTAAGGCAACAAATTTCATATCTGGAAATATGTGCTGTAAACACTTTGCTAAGCAACATTTGTCAAATTAAGACAGTTGATTTGGCCTTGAGTGTCCTTTAAAATGAGGATTCTCTGTTTGGGATGCATTCTTTCTGGAGGCTAGGTTTTGGTAGATAATTTATGGTGTCCAGAATATCCTTGATGAATTTACTATTTCATCTTTATTAAGAGATCATTTGCAGGTCTAGGGACTTACTTATCCATTATATTACTGCAGAAACTATGCGTCAAAGATCTGTAAGGATTGCATGTACCAAGCAACTTATTATCAGTATGGCTCTAACTACTATCTGATATATATTCTGTGAAACAAAGTCAAACAAATTCAGGATATATGACAGAAAAAATTTTCTCACCGAATGGAATGGTTTCTTGAGTTAAAGGAAAGCAAAAAGTCCTCAAGGTCTGTTAAGAAATCCCTGGTGTAGAGGAATAGTTTAAGAGGGTCAAACAATATTAATTGTTTCAGAAAATTCCTATTCTTTTTTTTGTTTAATATGTATTTACTCTTTCATTTGGCTGTTTCTGGGTCTTAGTTGTGGCATGTGGGATCTAGTTCTCTGACTAGGGATGAACCCAGGCTCTCTGCATTGGGAGCACAGAGTCTTAGCCGCTGCACCACCAAGGAAGTCCCCAAGGATTCCTATTCTTAGGGTGTGCTTACATGGATGTACACTGCTACCAACATGCCTTTCTCCCCTCAGGTATTGTTTGCCCTTTGAAGATTCTAACCTTAGTATGGATAACCAAAGAGGCCTCAGCAGAACTGATACAAGTTGGGACAAAGATAAGCAAATACCTAGAGGGCAATGAATAAAGGAAAACACAGAGCACTGAATGGAAGGAAAAAGAATTTTCTCTCTGTCTCTCTGGGTTCTTGCCTAAAACCTCCTCGTAATATTAAAAAAGATAGACTGACAGGAGAAAAATAAATTTAATTACTTATGTACATGTGTCCCACAAACATATGAGACTTGAAGGCAGCCAGACACTTATGGTTTGTATGTTACCATGCGCTGAGGAAGTGATAGAGGTCCAGGCTTCAAGAGAAAGAAAACAATTTACAGGTGGAGAACAGGAAACGTTTGGTAAACAAATGTTTGCCCTGTCTGCAGTGCTGATAAATCTCTCAGATGAGAGATTATCTCTCAAGTTATCTCTGGTAATAGCTGCCTTCCTGATGTTAGGGGAACCACTGACCAAAACCACCCACCCTGACCAGGCATGATAGTAACCACTTGCACGAGTTATCTTACGACAGGAGGTCCTGGTAAGAACCCTGGAACTGACAAGCTACCCACGGACCAGAAGAATTTGGGAAAGGTCAAAGGAGATGCCACATGTCTGACCACCTCCCAGAATCCTCACTGGCATCCATCTTGACTGAGTGACATGTGCATCACCAGGAAGAACCCAGAGTCAGAATGATTGTCAGAGACACCTGGAAACTAATCCCATCACCATAAAACCCAAGACTGAGCTACATGGCAGAGCAGTTCTCCTGGGTTCTCTTATCCTACTGTTCTCCACCCAGGTGCCCCTTCCCAATAAAGTCTCTTGCTCTGTCAGCACCAGTGTCTTCTCAGACAATTCATTTCTGAGTGTTAGACAAGAGCCCACTCTCAGGCCCTGGAAGGTGTCCCTCTTTATTGTAACACTGGCAAAGGCCCCCTTTCTGAATGCTTTTAGATAGTTAAGGGCGAGATACAAAGTTCTTCCTGGGCTTACTAGGTCTCCATTGCCTTCAGCTCCTCATGCCAAAATGGCATATTTTAGGGTGAGATAATCTGTTCTCCTTCAGCATCAAACAGTGAAGCTTATAAAGCACTGGTCTCCTATTCAAAAGAAACCTGAACACGGAGTCAGACACAGAACAGGCACTCAAAATATTAATTTGAAAAAATATGTATACTCACATACATATATGCACTGTTATTTATTGTGTATTAAGATTGAAGAAATCAAATGCTACAAAGAATTCAAATTAATCTAAAGAAAAGTAGGTTGGAATTGGAATGAATAGAAACGTACAAGGACCTGGGAAATTTCTTGGCCTTCCCTTTGAGCCTCAATCAGGAAGGTGGCTTTATCTCCTTCCTGTAGATAGAATTGCTTTTAGGGCCTAATATTTGCATGATGAGATGGTTTTGATCCTTTTGTGGGGTGTAAAATTGCTCAGAGTACTTCTGCCTAAATTTCTCTGTTTCTCACCTTTGGGATTTTCCGGATCTCTGAGGAAGGGTCAGCCCCTCTAATATGAACAATTTGGGCACTTTAGGATCTTCAAATATTATAACTAGAACTTGACACTTCAAAGTAT
>SJYX01016671.1:218310-229168 GCA_006410675.1 Oreotragus oreotragus
GAATAATGTACTGGGGTGGGGGGAGGGGTGGGTGGGCATAAACTACAGGATGTGAGAAAGAAGGTATTTCCCTGGAAATAGCAAAGAGCAAAACTCTCTCAGCTCCCACTGTTCATTCTGGAGAAAGACCACAAAACTCCCTCCAGGGGTTCAAAGGGTTAATAAAATCTCCCCAAAAGGATGAATCTTTGTCTTGTCTCAGTTACTCTAGGACTCTAAGGAGTCGTGACTGATTTATGTATGTGTATGTCTTTACAAAGAAGACTCACCCAAGAGAGAGAGGTCAGGAAACAGAATTAGGACTAGCAGCAGGGCCCATTACTAGTATAGCAACATGAGCCTAAGTGCAACTGGGATATAGATAGATCAAGGCCAGATCAATATATAGAGTTCATATATAAATTCACTATGTCATATTCATATGACAGATTTCAGCAGTTCAATGGCTCAATCCTTAAAAATTAATGAAGGATCTGATCTAAGATCCTAATGCACAATCATATTCCCACCAATAAATATGAAATATTGAATTTCAGAGTTAAATATTCAACTGTCATTTAGTGTGTGAAGAAAGTTTTTATATGAGGATGAGATATGTCAAAAATCTACAGTGAGGTTATTCTTTTTTGGTTCTTTTCTCAGGAGCATTATAGTTGCAGATAAAGCTATTTTCAAATAATAAGGATTTTAAAACACAAAGGCTCAACTGTACTGTTTCATGAGGAATCCTGAGAAAGGATTCTATTTTGGGAAATGAGAACGGCAGGAAGGATCAAGGACATCTGTGATTACAATTGCTTCATATTGCTTAGAGGGGCTCAAGCGATTAAAATATGTGCTTGAAGAAAAGAAAATGCCATGACGTCTGTCTAAACAAAGAAAAAAGTAACAAAATATGATCTGTTGCTTTCTGAGAGTACAAATCCCTCAAGCTGAAATTCCATAGCTAATGCTTTCTTTGGAGGGTTTTGTACTCTAAAAGGAACAGAAACCAGGGAGCAATGCTCCCTAGAAAAGGGAAGAGTGACCTGGACATCCACCCAAAGCTGAGGTCCCTGTTCCAACATTCACACCTACCCAGCTCTGTAATCTTAGGCAGATTGCCTAACCTTTCTGAACATCAGTTTTTCCATTTTTAAAGTACAGATTTAATATTCTCATCTCCAAGATTTGTCATGAGGATCAACTGAAAGAATGACTGCAAAATGCTTTATAGATTCTAAAGTTCCACACCAATAAAACTTATGAACAACTTCATTCACTGAATGAAAACTGAATAGAGGAGAGCTGCTAATATAATAATAATTATACAATTATGGTGGGTAGGATGTACTGGTAGATTGGGATTGACATATAAACACTACAATGTATAAAATAGATAACTAATGAGAACCTACTATATAGCACAGGGAACTCTACTCAGTGCTCTGTGTTGACCTAAGTGGGAAGAAAATCTGAAAAAGAGGGTATATATGTATACATATAACTGATTCATTTTATTGTTATACACAGAAAATACCACAACATTGTAAAGCAACTATATTCCAATAAAATTAATTTAAAAATAATTATACAGTTATCATTTGCTAATCCCTTATTTTTTGCAGTCCCTGAATTCTCTAAGCACATTTTTCTCCAGGACAAGGACAAAGAGATGGAAATGATGAGAGAAGATGAGGTATAGGAGAAGAAAAAGGAATGATTCAATTTGTAGGTAATTGGCTATCCTGAGGAAGAAACCAAAATAAATGGAGCTGAAATAATAATCAAATGTATAACAGAAGAAAAAATTCCTGAGCTATAAAGAGTCTGCTAATTGAAAAGGTCCATTGTATTCCAGTTAAAGTTAATGAAAATAGCACAACATCTAGGCTTATCCTGGTGGTATTTTTTAATTACAAGGACAAAGAAAAATGTATCCTACATACAGCTCAACAGAAAAATCAGGTAACTTACAAAGGAACAAAACCCAGTCTGGTCTCAGACTTCTGCTCTACAATCTTGAGCACTGGAAGAAAGTGAAGCAATGTCTACAGAGTTTTGAGGGAAAAAGGTTGTGACCTAAGTTTTCTTTACCAAGTCAAGATATTGTTCGTGGATAAAAGTTACATTCCACCATGAAGAAGTAACAGCCATGAATTTTTATGCTCTGAACAACGGAACTGGAAAAATGTTAAAAATACAAGATGATCTAATAGTCTACCTGAAACATATGCCAGAAACAATTGAAGGGTAATAAAATTAAATCAAATAATGAGTTTTAGAATTTTCTTAGGTTAATCAGGGCACAAGGCAATAATTATTTAGAATATAAAGTGAAAAGATGACTAATTTGAATATTACATTTATAATAGAAACAAAAGAAATATCTGGAAATTCCCTTGAGGAGCTTTATCAGACCTAAATGAAGAAAACTATAAAAGAGATATGAAATATTTTTTAGAAAATATTACAACTGTCAATCAATTAACACTTTTAATTATCGTTTAAAGAAGGATATTAAATGTTATAAATAAATCCATTTTCCGAAATTAGTTCATAGTTTTAAAGCAGATCAAATCAAAATAAAGGAAAAAACTGAATTAAAATTATATTCTAATATTCATCTGGAAAAGTGAACAGTCAATATCTATAATAGTTAAAAACATTTTTTTAAAAAAGTATCACAGGGAAATTTGTTGAGCCAGATATTAAAATGAACTATAAGTCACAGGCATTAAAAAAGTTTATACTGACACAAGAATCAACAAATAGATCATTTGAACATACTAGATTGCCCTGAAACACACTTTATTATAAAAACAAATGCAACCCATTAGAAATCAATAACTACAGACAGTAGAGAAACTTGTTCCTTTAAAATATTATGAAAAGAACTACTTGGAAATCACTTGAGCATATCCTCACCTTAAACCAAATGCCAAGGTAAATTTCAAACAGATTAAATAAAGAGCTAAATGTAAAACTGCAGAAGCCATGAACACTCTGAAGATGTAGATGAATGTTTAACTTATGATAATGTTCAAGAATAGGACTTTATTATTTTTTTTGATGCTTTTTTTTTTTTGGTGATACTTTTTTTTTTAACTTTACAATACTGTATTGGTTTTGCCATACATCAACATGAATCCGCCACAGGTGTTCCCAATACACACCAAGGAAACCAGAATTGAAAGAGACACGTGTACCCCAATGTTCATCACAGCACTGTTTATAATAGCCAAGACATAGAAGCAACCTACATGTCCATCAGCAGATGAATGGATAAGAAAGCTGTGATACATATACACAATGGAGTATTACGCTGCCATTAAAAAGAATACATTGGAATCAGTTTTAATGATGTGGATGAAACTGGAGCCTATTATACAGAGTGAAGTAAGCCAGAAAGAAAAACATCAATACAGCATACTAACACATATATATGGAATTTAGAAAGATGGTAATGATAACCCTGTATGTGAGACAGCAAAAGAGACACAGATGTACAGAACAGTCTTTTGGACTCTGTGGGAGAGGGTGAAGGTGGGATGATTTGGGGGAATGGCATTGAAACATGTATAATATAATATAAGAAATTAATCGCCAGTCTAGGTTTGATGCATGATACTGGATGCTTGGGGCTGGTGCACTGGGATGACCCAGAGAGATGGTATGGGGGTTCAGGATTAAGAATAGGACTTTATTAAGATTGCAGAGGACAAATATTAGTCAAGGAGCTCTAAAATGGAGAACATTTTTGCATTGATCCTGGGTTTCCCTTGTGGCTCAGCTGGTGAAGAGTTTGCCTCCAATGCGGGAGACCTGGGTTTGATCCCTTGGTTGGGAAGATACCTGGAGAAGGGAAAGGCTGCCCACTCCAGTATTCTGGCCTGAAGAATTCCAGGGACTGTATCGTCCATGGGGTCGCAAAGAGTTGGACATGGCTGAGTAACTTTCACTTCACTTCACTTCTACCTCCATTATTTCCTCAAGGCAAAATTATTGACACCAACCCCAAATTTGCAAAGTGACTTACCTGCTCATTTTATCAGCAAATTGTGTTTGATTAAATTTGCCATTTCTAAAATATCTTTGATAGGTGTTATCTTCCTTGATTTATAAATTAAGGTAAGCTGATATTTTCAAGGCATAATGACAATTTGTGTGTAGTAGTGTAAACATTTGTATTTCAAAGGATTAAACAATTTTGGTGTGGTAAGACAGAACTCTCTTATTCTGACATTGTTGCCATTGTAATGGGATTGGATAGCTGCTGGAAAACTGAATAATATATTGCAGTATTTCAATTTTAAGTAAACAAAAATTTCTTTATGGAAAGTGTCTCTCTCTTAGCAACTTTCTTCTTTTTAAATTTTTATTGAAATATAGTTGATTTATAATGTGTTAGTTTCAGGTGCACAGCAAACAGATTCAGTTATACATGTGTATTTTTTTCAGATTCTTTATCCTAATAAATTATTACAAGATATTGAGTATAGTTCCCCCTTTGCTATACAGTAGGTCCTTGTTGGTTATCTATTTTATATGCAATAGTGTATATGTTTTAATCTCAAACTCCTAATTTTTCCCTCCTTCTCTTTTCCCTTTCATAACCATTGGTTGGTTTTCTCTCTCTATGAGTCTAAGAACTTCCCTGATGGCTCAGATGGTAAAGCGTCTGTCTACAATGCAGGAGACATGGGTTCAATCCCTGGGTTGGGAAGATCCCCTGGAGAAGGAAATGGCAATCCACTCCAGTACTATTGCCTGGAAAACCCCATGGACAGAGGAGCCTGGTAGGCTACGGTCCATGGGGTCGCAAAGAGTCGGACACGACTGAGCGACTTAACTCACTCACTCATTCATTTCTGTTTTGGACATAAGTTCACTTGTATCATTTTTCAGATTCCACATAAAAGCAATATCACATAATATTTGTCTTTCTCTGTTTGACTTACTCCACTCAGTATGATAATCTCTAGGTCCATCAGTGTTGCTTTAAATGCCATTATTTCATTCTTCTTATGGCTGAGTCATATTCCATTGTGTGTATATATATATATATATAGATATATATCACATCTTCTTTATCCATTCATCTGTTGGAGGATGCTTAGGGTGCTTCCATGTCTTGACTATTGTAAATAGTGCTGCAATGAACATTGGGATGCATGTGTCTTTTCAAATTATAGTTTTCTCCAGATATATGCCCAGGAGTGTGTTTACTAGATCAAATGGTGTGTGCATGCTAAATTACTTCAGTTGTGTCTGACTCTTGCAACCTTATGGACTGAAGCCCATCAGGCTCCTCTGTCCATGGGATTTTCCAGGCAAGAATACTGGAGTGGGTTGCCCTGCCTTCCTCCAGGGAATCTTCCTCACCAAGGGATTGGACATCCATCTCTTATGTCTCCTGCATTGGCAGGCGTGTTCTTTATCATTAGTGCCACCTGGGAAAACCAGTTCATATGGAAATTTTATTTAATGTCTTTGAGGAAACCTCCATACTGTTTTTTCATAGTGGATATCCCAGTATGCATTCTTAGCAACAGTGTACAAGGGTTTACTTTTCTCCACATCCTCTCAAACATTTATTTGTAGACTTTTTGATGATGGCCATTCAGAGAGGTGTAAGGTGATACCTCAATGTAGTTTTGGTTTGCATTTCTCTAATAATTAGCAATGCTGAGAATGTTTTCACATGCCTGTTGGCCATCTGTATGTATTCTTTGGAGCAACTTTCAAGTATATAGTCTGGTCTTGTTATCTATGGACATCACTCTGTACATTAGATCCCCAGAACTTAATTTACATAGAAATCACCTGGAGATGTTGTTAAAAAGCAGGTTTTGACACAGTAGATGTGAAGCAGAGCACAAGGTTCTGCCTTTCTAATGCATTCTCAGGTGGTACAGATACTTCTGCTCTGTTGACCATTGGTAGAGTAAGATGGCACCAGTACACTGCATGACTGTCAAAATAGTTTCTTCTTAAAATACACACACACACACACACATATTAGTTATTATAATTGCTAAGTTGTATGAAGAGAAAATAGGAGACTCTATAGTTCAGTTAAGCAAAAAGTCAATAACAATAATATAGAAATGTGTGGAAAGATATTTAAGTATTTAAAATATACCATCTAAGCAGATAGATATGTAAAGTTAATTCCCATATCATAAATTCTATAAATGTTATATTTTGTAAACTGTATCAAGGGTCTGCTGGACATACCTATTGAGAGTATGAATGACAGGAAAAGCATGGCTTTTCTTCATTAGTGGAAATCATAGACAAGCACTGTTAAATGATGTCCAGTGGGACCCTGATGTTCAGATTGGATACTTGACACTACTACTGGCTTCAGTTTAGTAAGATTCCTTAAGAGGACAAGAGGGCATATTACTGAAATTAATCACATTTCCAATAGATTAATAAAACTGACTTAACTGAATTTATAAAGAGACTCTCCCAATCAAAACTGGATAGAAAGCACAGTTATTTTTTTAAAAGAACTATGCATGTATATTTGATGATTCTCTGAGCTCTTAAAGCCATGAAATTGTGACTACTATTATTCATTGAATCTACATTCTGAGAGCTATGCCACATTTCAGTGTAATTTCCGATGCCTTTCTGCTATACTTACCATTTCTAGTCAGGCCAATTTTAAATTAACTACAATCAAGATTCTATTCTCTTCCTTCTTTCACGTGACCACCTTTTAAGCTTGCTTGGCTCTCCATTCTTGCTGTGATAAAGATGTGAGACTCTAGTCTTCATTTTGAGATCTAATCTCAAATTCGCTCTTTGATTTGCAAAACCACTTTTGAACTTTTTTTTTCTGCAAATTAGAGAATCTTTTATTGGTCTCATTTTTCAAATGCTCTTCCTTTATCATTTTAAAATGTTCAGATATGGGAGGAAAAGAGATAGCTCCTCATTTAACTATATTTAGAGACTGACATACTTTATCGTATTTATTAAGTCTAGTAATTTTTGTCTTGAATAAAGTATTATACTGTACATGTCATGGGATATTTCAGGCTAGATTTAGTATTAGGTAAGTTATAAATTCTTTACTCTTCCCTCAGTTTGTATATGCCTAAGAAAGCAAGCAAAATTCTGTCTCTATCAAAGAACATAACATTGTCCTTGTCTTCCCCTAATGATCATTTAATGGTACCTATCCGAGACTTCCACTAACATAAAAAGGTAATGCTTTCCTACTACTCATATACTCAGTGGGCAAAATAAACTTTGGACACAGTTTGAAAGACATAGCTTTTTTGAGAATTAGCTTTACCTAATTGCCTACTTAGATGAAAGTGAAAGTGAAAGTGAAGTCGTTCAGTCATGTCCAACTCTTTGTGACCCCATGGACTGTAGTCTACCAGGCTTCTCAGTCCATGGGATTTTCCAGGCAAGAGTAGTGGAGTGGGTTGCCATTACCTTCTCCAGGGGATCTGCCCATCCCAGGGATTGAACCCAGGTCTCCTGCATTGTAGGCAGATGTTTTACCCTCTGAGCCACCACATAGATAGTATATTTTAAATATATCTTGAAATTCTTCATTTTTTGTAATGTTCCCTCATGTGATGCTTTTGAACTGTGGTATTGGAGAAGACTCGAGAGTCCCTTGGACTGTAAGATTTAACCAACTAATTTCCAAAGGAAATTCAGTTCAATTCAGTTGCTCAGTTGTGTCCGACTCTTTGTGACCCCATGAATTGCAGCACACCAGGCCTCCCTGTCCATCACCAACTCCTAGAGTTCACTCAGACTCATGTCCATCGAGTCAGTGATGCCATCCAGCTATCTCATCCTCTGTCGTCCCCTTCTCCTTCTGCCC
This sequence comes from Oreotragus oreotragus, assembly GCA_006410675.1. Lineage (NCBI taxonomy): Eukaryota > Metazoa > Chordata > Mammalia > Artiodactyla > Bovidae > Oreotragus > Oreotragus oreotragus. The sequence continues at coordinate 226,148 of SJYX01016671.1, forward strand.
CCAATCCCTCCCAGCATCAGAGTCTTTTCCAATGAGTCAACTCTTCACATGAGGTGGCCNGTCCATCACCAACTCCTAGAGTTCACTCAGACTCATGTCCATCGAGTCAGTGATGCCATCCAGCTATCTCATCCTCTGTCGTCCCCTTCTCCTTCTGCCCCCAATCCCTCCCAGCATCAGAGTCTTTTCCAATGAGTCAACTCTTCACATGAGGTGGCCAAAGTACTGGAATTTCATTAGTCCTGAATATTCATTGGAAGGACTGATGCTGAAGCTGAAATTCCTATACTTTGGCCACTTGATGCAAAGAACTGACTCATTTGAAAAGACCCTGATGCTTGGAAAGATTGAAGGCAGGAGGGGAAGGGGATGACAGAGGGTGAGATGGTTGGATGGCATCACCGACTCAATGGACATGAGTTTGAGTAAACTCCAAGAGTTGGCGATGGACAGGGAAGCCTAGAGTGCTGCAGTCCATGGGGTCGCAAAGAGTCCAACACAACTGAATGACTGAACTAAGCTGATCATTCCAATTTTGTCTGAATTCTAATGTGAATGCTGTGCCAGCTATATAATTTATGGGGCCAAGTACAAAATAAAAATGTGGGGCCCCTTGTTCAAAACTTATTAGTACTTTCATGAGGTGACAGCAGTGCATTATCTCAGGCACAGAGCCCTTTCAAATGTGCGGGCCTGTGCAACTACCCAGGCTGCACAGCCATGAGGCCAGCCCTATATGGGTGTGTGTGTGTGTATACACATTTGCATATTACATAGGCTAGGATGATATATATCATAATGTCAATGAGCATCTTTGAACGGTGAGATAATGGGTGGTTTTCATTTTCTTCTTTTGTTTTCTTCCGAGTTTTGTTTCCTCAACAGTGAAATCAGATTAGAGTGATTAGGAAAACTACCAATTAATATTGTCATCAAAAGATGATGTGTGCATGAATGCTAAGTTGCTTCAGTCATGTGTGACTCTTTGTGACCCTATGGATTGTAGCCTGCCAGGCTCCTCTGTCCACTGGATTTCCCAGGCAAGAATACTAGAGTGGGTTGCTGTACCCTCCTCCAGGAGATCTTCCTGATTCAGGGGTCAAACCCACATCTCTTATGTCTCTTGTATTGGCAGGCAGGTTCTTTACCACTAGCACCACTGGGAAGCCTAACGTATACACACTCAGTTAAGTTCAGTTTAGTCACTCAGTTGTGTCCGACTCTTTCAACCCCATGAACTGCAGCACTTCCCTGTCCATCAACAATTCCAGAACTTACTCAAGATCATGTCCATTGAGTCGGTGATGCCATCCAAACATCTAATACTCTTTCGTCCCTTTTGCTCCTGCCTTCAATCATTCCCAGCATCAGGGTCTTTTCAAATGAGTCAGTTCTTTGCGTCACGTGGCCAAAGCATAGGAGTTTCAGCTTCAGCATCAATCCTTCCAATGAATATTCAGAACTGATTTCTTTCAGGGTGGACTGGTTGGATCACCTTGCAGTCCAAGGGACTCTCAAGAGTCTTCTCCAACACCACAGTTCAAAAGCATCAATTCTTTGGCATTCAGCTTTCTTTATAGTTCAACTCTCACATCGATACATAACTACTGGAAAAACCATAGCTTTGACTACACAGATCCTTGTTGGCAAAGTAATGTCTCTGCTTTTAATATGCTGTCTAGGTTGGTTATAACTTCTCTCCAAACGAGCAAGCATCTTTTAATTTCATGGGTACAGTAGCCATCTGCAGTCATTTTGGATCCCCCCCAAAAATAAGGTCTGTCACTGTTTCCACTGTAGCCCCAGCTATTTGCCATGAAGTGATGGGACAAGATTCCATGATCTTAGTTTTCTGAATATTGAGCTTTAAGCCAACTTTTTACTCTCCTCTTTTGCTTTCATCAAGAAGCTCTTTAGTTTTACTTTGCTTTCTGCCATAAGGGTGGTGTCATTTGCATATTTGAGGTTATTGATATTTCTCCCAGAAATCTTGATTCCAGCTTGTGCTTCTTCCAGCCCAGTGTTTCTCATGATGTACTCTGCATATAAGTTAAATAAGCAGGGTGATAATATACAGTCTTGACGTACTCCTTTCCCTATTTGGAACGAGCCTGTTGTTTCACATCACATTCTAACTGCTGCTTTTTGACCTGTATACAGATATTTCAGGAGGCAGGTCAGGGGGTCTGGTATTCCCATCTCTTTCAGAATTTTCCACAGTTTGTTGTGATCAACACTGTCAAAGGCTTGTCTCTTATACACATCTAGATGTGTATAAGAGACACGCACTGNTTTGACCTGTATACAGATATTTCAGGAGGCAGGTCAGGGGGTCTGGTATTCCCATCTCTTTCAGAATTTTCCACAGTTTGTTGTGATCAACACTGTCAAAGGCTTTGGCATAGTCAATAAAGCAGAAGTAGATGTTTTTCTGGAGCTCTTCTGCTTATTCCGTGATCCAACAGATGTTGGCAATTTGATCTCTGGTTGCTCTTCCTTTTCTAAATCCAGGTTGAAAATCTGGAAGTTCAAGGTTCACATACTGTTGAAGCCTGGCCTTGAGAATTTTGAGTGTTATATTGCTAGCATGTGAGATGAGTGCAATTGTGTGGTAGTTTGAACATTCTTTTGCATTGCCTTTCTTTGGGATTGGAATGAAAACTGACCTTTTCCAGTCCTGTGGCCACTGCTGAGTTTTCCAAATTTGCTGGCATATTGAGTGCAGCACTTTCACAGCATCCTCTTTCAGGATTTGAAATAACTCAACTGGAATCCCATCACCTCCACTAGCTTTGTTCTTAGTGATGCTTCCTAAGGCCCACTTGACTTCATATTCCAGGATGTTTAGTTCTAGGTGAGTGATCACAGCATCGTGATTATCTGGGTCATGAAGACCTTTTTTGTACAGTTCTTTTGTGTATTCTTGCCACCTCTTCTTAATATCTTCTGCTTCTGTTAGGTCCATACCATTTCTGTCCTTTATCGAGCCCATCTTTGCATGAAATGTTCCCTTGGTATCTC
>SJYX01016671.1:237308-266129 GCA_006410675.1 Oreotragus oreotragus
AATGAAAAGGACATCTTTTTTGGGTGTTAGTTCTACAAGGTCTTGTAGGTCTTCATAAAACCGTTCAACTTCAGCTTCTTCAGCATTACTGGTTGGGGCATAGACTTGGATAACTGTGATATTGAATGGTTTGCCTTGGAAACGAACAGAGATCATTCTGTCGTTTTTGAGATTGCATCCAAGTACTGCATTTCAGACTCTTTTGTTGACCATGATGGCTACTCCATTTCTTCTGAGGGATTCCTGCCTGCAGTAGTAGATATAATGGTCATCTGAGTTAAATTCACCCATTCCAGTCCATTTTAGTTTGCTGATTCCTAGAATGTCAACGTTCACCCTTGCCATCTCTTGTTTGACCACTTCCAATTTGCCTTGATTCATGGACCTGACATTCCAGGTTCCTATGCAATATTGCTCTTTACAGCATCGGATCTTGCTGGGGCCATGCTCAGTAAATGTTTAATCCAATTTTCTGTTGATGGGCGAGGCTGTGTTCCTTCCCTGTTAACTGACCTGAGGCCAAACTATGGTGGAGGTAATGAAGATAATGGTGACCTCCTTCAAGTAGTCCCATGCTTGCAGTGCTGTAGACGGTGCCCCCAACCCTGAAGCAGGCCACCACAACCTCCACCTCCACCAGAGATTCCTGGACACTCACAGGCAAGTCTGGGTCAGTCTCTTGTGGTGTCACTGCTCCTTTCTCCTGGGTCCTCATGCCCACAAGGTTTTGTTTGTGCTCTCCCATACTCTGTTTCCCAGTCCTGTGTAAGTTCTGGCGGCTCTAAGGTGTTATGGGGTTTGTGCCGAACTCCTCCAAGAGGGCTTATGTCATACCCAGGTCTGCTGCACCAAGAGTCCCTGTCCCTGTGGCAGTCCACTGCTGACCTGTACCTCCACAGAAGACACTCACAGTTCTGGCTCTGTCTCTGTGGCATTTCTGGGTTCTGGTGGGCACAAGGTTTATTTGAGCCCTCTGAATATCTCTGGGGGGTATGGAGTTTGATTCTAAATGTGATTTTGCCCCTCCTACTCTCTTGCTGGGACTTCTCATTTGCCCTTGGTCATGGGGTATCTCCTCAAGGTAGCTTCAGTGCCAAGCAGCCATCACTCCAGCACCTACTGTCTTTCTGGGGCTCTATATATGAAATAGAAAATCAACAAGGACTTACTGTATAGTACAGGGAAGTATACTCAATACTCTGTAATAACCTATAAGGGAAAAATGAAAGATAATGGTTAGATAGATATGTATAACTGAATCACTTTGCTGTACACCTGAAACTAACACGACATTGCAAATTACCTACACTTCAGTTTTTTTAAAAAAAACTTAAATGAATAATACTATCTTTCAGCTTTTTTAGTCCATAAGGTAGATAACATGGATAAAAACCATTGTCCTGATTAGTGGACAGTGTGGTCACAAGAATCATAAAACGATAAATGTATGTTGCTGCTGCTGCTGCTAAGTCACTTCAGTCATGTCCGACTCTGTGCAACCCCATAGATGGCAATCCACCAGGCTCCACCATCCCTGGGATTCTCCAGGCAAGAACACTGGAATAGGTTGCCATTTTCTTCTCCAATGTATGAAAGTGAAAAGTGAAAGTGAAGTCACTGAGTCCTGTCCAATTCTCCGTGACCCTATGGACTGCAGCCCACCAGGCTTCTCCGTTCATGGGATTTTCCAGGCAAGATTACTGGAGTGGGATGCCATGCCTTCTCCAAAATATATGTTAAGAACTCTAAAACCGCTATGTTCTTGTCTTCAGAAAGTCATTTTGGCCTGTGCCAGTGTTTGTGTAATAAAATCTGAGGGGAACATGGTAGCAATATATATCACTGGTAGGCCTGTGGTTTGGAAGCATACACACAGGGTAATATGATGTATCCGTGATGGTTAACATGGGCAAATATTTGAAGTATGTTCTTCTCATTACTACCTTGTGAAGTCACTCATCCAAGAAATCAACAGTGAAACTGAAAATCCAAGCCAGGCAATTTGACTCCAGGTTGTAGCATTCAGTTATAACACTGTAACTTGATTCAAATAAAACAACACTCTTTCTAGACACTAACCCAATTATTTCAATCCAGGAATGCCTCACCAGGGAGAAAGAGACCACTAAGTCCTTAATATGATGATGGTTTTAATAAAGCTTTGATTTTTAGCAGCTGGAAGTTAAAACATCAAAAATTCATAAAAAGAATATGCATGAATTTTAAATCTTTCTACAAAACACCCTTCTTAAATATGTTATGTTTGGATTTAAGGTTTGACAGGCCTATAAGAAACAATATTTTCCACCACAATTTATGACTACTGAATCATCCTCACAAATGAAATGACTCAAAACAGAATTAGGTGTGATAAAGCCTTCCAAATAGTAGGTACAGAAATTTTCTCTGTTTGAAATGGCAGTCAACTTCCAACTTGGCTAATTAAATACTAATGAAGAGCTGTTCAACTGGACTTTAAATATTTGTTTACAACCTACATTGACTGGCTGGTGTCACCAAGTGCCACCAAGACTGGATGGGACCTTGTGTAGGTTTCCAAAACCTTTCCCTCTTTCCCTACCTGTACCAAAGCTACAGGCACTGCTTGACCAGAGCCCCATGTGTCTCTTTAACCTATTCATCACCTTTTTCTGTTAATTTGATTGTTTGGCACCTGCAGTTTTTCTTCTTTACATCTTTTTCCTTTTCTCTCTCACAAGAAACATACTCATATGCTTGGTTCTTTTGATTTCAGGATCTCTCTACTTTTTTTTTTTTTTTACTGTCTGCTGTTTCTTTTCATTTGTTGTTTCTGTTGTTCAGTCACTAAGTCATGTCCAATTCTTTGCAACCCTACAGACTGCAGCACACCAGGCTTCCCTGTCTCTCACTATCTCCTCGAGCTTGCTCAAACTCATCTCCGTTGAGTCAGTAATGCCATCCAACCATCTCACCCTCTGTCATCCCCTTCTCCTCCTACCCTCAATCCTTTCCAGCATCAGAGTCTTTTCCAATGAATCAGCTCTTCACACCAAGTGGCCAAAGTATTGGAGTTTCAGCTTCAGCATCAGTTCTTCCAATGAATATTCAGGCTTGATTTCCTTTAGGATTGACTGGTTTGAGCTCCTGGCAGTCCAAGGGACTCTCAAGAGTCTTTTCCAGCACCACAGTTTGAAAGCATCAATTCCTCAGTGTTCAACCTTCTTTATGGTCCAACTCTCACATCCATATATGACTACTGAAAACAATAGCCTTGACTATATGGAGCTTTGTTGGCAAAGTGATTTTCTATTAGCTAACAAACATAAGTTTGCTATCATTGCAGCTTAGAAACAAAGCTGTGATTTAAATAAAAAAAGGTGGCTTTCCTAAAATGCTGTTTTCTTCCTAGCCATTCTAATTTAGAAGGCACATTAAATGTGATAATTAGGCATAATAAAGTTATCAAAACTAAAAATAAAACTGAGAGGTTTAAACAGTGATGCATGCATGTTCCATGTCTCTGCTCCATTCTTATTTGGCAGCTTAAGGAAAGACTCTAAGATACTGAAAACTAGAAGTTGGAAACTAGGAAGGAGGGGACAGCTCTCCTCAGGGATAAGGAGAAAGAGGGATGCTTAAATTTAGTGGGAAGCATTCTGGGGGAACTTGAAGACTTTTTTTTATCTCTTAATAGAATAGAAAAAATAATAAAAAGAATTGGTTCACAGTCTTTTCTCAGGTGGTAAGTAAAATGTCAGATGAGGAAACAGAGAAAGAGGTGAAATAAGAGAAGCTTATCTTGATCACAGAAAACAATAAGTAGCTTCTGAATAGACATCTACAGTAACAACTGAACAGACCTAATTCAAGCAAAACTTTTGAGCAATAAACAACATAAGTTACATGAACCTGAAAAAGAGAAAAATTATCAGGAGACAACTGATTCTCAAGTTTATCCTTAACTAAAATAAAAATCTAATTCATTTGGAGGCAGAGAACACAAATATCAAAAAGCACCTGTAACTATGAAAAGATCTTAAGATTTATACAAATACTAAGAATAAAAACTCCCTTGTCACTTATATAGTCACCAAAGATCATGTTGGAAAGGCAAGGAATTCAAGGCCAGATAAACGAGAGCATTGAGTGACCAGCCAAGAACGGATGGGGAGTCCTTAACAATGCGTGAGAAGGAGAAAGGAAGGATCTGAATTGTGCTTTCTTATCCTTCCTAATTTATATATCTTTTAGAAGTGACAGATGTCTATCTAGGATGTATCCAGTGTACCCTCTTTCTATGAAGAGTTTTATTTGCATAGTATTGTGAACATGAAACTATAAACAAGAGGGATCCCATGTGGTATTCATCTGTGGCTGCATTAACGCTCTATTGTGTCACTCCTTCTGAGGGGGTTTGTTAAGGGATTCGATGGCTTAGAGACAACTAGATCCCCCTGTGCCTGACATACCTCTATGTCATCAGTGATACAAAGTATAGTTCTATAGAAAGCACCTTAAAAAAGACACTGCTTTTTCCAGTCCTAGTTGGTCGTCTGGCAGGAATGTGCCCACTAGTGCCAGGGGCCATCTATTATGGTGTTAGATTATACTCTGAATTTGGAGGAGAGACTTAAAATAAGAGAGGGACTACTTTAGCAGAAATACACATGTGATAATTAAGTACAAGTGTAAAACCCCAAACAGAGGGAGTCCACTCAGCACACAATCATTTGTCAATGCCATTGCATCTACATTGCCAGGTGTTCGTTTCAAGGGTGCAATATTAACATATTACAGGTTTTGGGTGCTTCCATGTCCAACTCTTTGACAGAAAAACTACATCCCTTAGTATTTTCATATAGCCAGGTGGAGAAGTCAGCACTTATATAAGTCCACTTGGTTTCTCAGGCTACAAAGGATAGATTTTATAAACACACTTGTTGTATTCAATAAGAAAATAGTCAACAAATATTTATTGGGTGATTTCACCATGCCAAGAGTAGCAATAAAAATGTTTGGGAATTTATGGTATGACTGTTTCCAAGCAAGGACATAAGGTGTTTACAGTCTTCTATAAGATTATGTTCAGGACACAATTAGAGAAAGAGAAGAGGAGGTTGGCTCCGTTTTCTGACAGAGGATGAAAAAAACTGACAGGGGCTCTCCAGAGAGATGACAGGTAAAGGAAATGCCAGAAACATTACTGAGGGAATGGAAATCGCTAGACTTGAGGTTGATTGGAAAGGAAAGGAAATTATACATAACCTAATTATTGTACTGCATCCTTAATTAGATTAAGGGAATGTCTACATTTTAAAGGTTCAGAGATATTTACGCTTCTGCCAGAATCACCAGGGCGAAAGAAATGGGGCTTGTTTATACATAAAGTGATAAGGAGCAACAGCCTTTCCCACGATTCTTAAGGGAACAAAGGAAAAAACAACAGGATGTTAGTCTACTATTATTTTGTATATTTAGTGATCTCATGTTGAAACAGGTCTACAAGGTTGTTCTTACTCATAAGGCTTTTCAAAAATTAATTTGTGTATTATTGAAGCTATTCTAATATATTCTAAATATATTTAGAGTTTATAAATAGTTCGATTTTTGCTCTAAATTGACAGTCTCCTGTCACATGTGAATTCCTTCAGAAAATAGGTTTTGTGTGAATTCTCCAAGTGCCCAGACTTTGTCAGAGCTAGTAAGGCTCGAGATACTTTTGGACTCCTGGTGGCAGTGCTGCCAGAGATCCTGGGGTTAGCATTCAGAGTTAAATGAAAGTTATGACCAACCTAGACAGCATATTAAAAAGCAGAGATATTACTTTGTCAACAAAGTTCCACCTAGTCAAGGCTATGTTTTTTTTCCAGTAGTCATGTATGGATGTGAGAGTTGGACTATAAAGAAAACTGAGCACCGAAGAATTAATGCTTTTGAACTGTGATGCTGGAGAAGACTCTTGAGAGTCCCTTGGACTGCAAGGAGATCCAATCAGTTCATCCTAAAGGAAATCAGTCTTGGGTGTTCATTGGAAGGACTGATATGGAAGTTGAAACTCCAATACTTTGGTCACCTGATGCGAAGAGCTGACTCATTTGAAAAGACCCTGATGCTGGGAAAGATTGAGAGCAGGAGGAGAAGGGGATGACAGAGGATGAGATGGTTGGATGGCATCACTGACTCAATGGGCATGAGTTTGGGCAGCCTCTGGGAGTTGGTGATGGACAGGGAGGCCTGGCATGCTGCAGTTCATGGGGTCACAAAGAGTTGGACACAACTGAGTGACTGTACTGAACTGAACTGAACAGTTTTAAATTGATGCACAACCCCCATAATATAAAAAGTGGGTTTGGGCTGTGACCTCTGTGTCAGGGACTTCAAACTGTATGCACCATGACATTTTTTAGTTCTGCACCCTTTTAGGGCTTGCCTAGTGGCTCAGATGGTTAAGAACCTGCTTGCAATGCAGGAGACCATAATTTGATCCCTGGGTCTGGAAGATCCCCTGGAGAACAGTATGGAAACCCACTCTAGTATTCTTGCCTGGAGAATCCCATAAACAGAAGAGCCTGGTGGACTAGAATCCATAGGATCGTACAGTCAGACTCAAATGAAGCAACTTGGCACATACACACTCTTTTAATTTTTTAACCATAGATACGAGTAGACAATAGGTAGCTATGCAAACACATGCAAACCTCAGAGATACTGCAGGCTTGGTTCCAGACCACCACAACAAAGTGCACATTGCAATAAAGCAAATCGTGCAATTTTTTGGTTCCCCAATGCACATAAAAGTTATGTTTATACTATATTGTAGTCTACTAAGAGTGCAATGTGTGCTCAGTGGCTTAGTCGTGTCCTACTCTTTGTGACCCCATGGACTGTAGCCCACCAGGCTCCTCTGTCCATGGAATTTCCTGCCAAGAATACTGGAGTGGGATCCTTCTCCAGGGGATCTTCCTGACCCAGGGATCAAATCCACGTCTCCTGGATTTATGTCTTCTGTATTAGCAGGCGGGTTCTTTGCCACTGCCCTACCTGGGAAGCTCCATTAAGTGTGCAATAGAATTATGTCTAAAAAATAATGTAAACACCTTAATTAAAAATACTTTGTACTAAAAACTACTACTCATCATCTGAGCTTTCATTGAATCATGATCTTTTTGCTGATGGAGGGTCTTGCTTCAATGCTGATGACTGCTGACTGATCACATCAACAGTTGGTTGTTGACTGATTGGTTGCTGAAGGCTAGGATGGCTGTGGCAGTTTCTTAAAATAAGATAGCAGGGAATTTTGCCACGTTGATTGACTCTTCTTTTTATAAATGATTTGTCTGTAGCATACAATGCTGTTTGATGGCATTTTACACACAGTAGAACCTCTTTCCAAATTGGAGTCAATCTTCTCAAACCCTACCACTGCTTTATCAACTAAGCTGATGTCATGTTCTAAATCTTTGATTGCCATTTCAACGGTCTTCACAGCATCTTCACCAGGGGTAGATTCTATCTCCAGAAACCACTTACTTTGCTCATCCATAAGAAGCAACCTCTCATCCATTAAATTTTTCTCATGAGACTGCAACCATTCAATCATATTTTCAGGCTCCACTTCTAACTCTAGTTCTTTTATTATTTCCACCATATATACAGTTATTTTCTCCACAAAACCCCACAGAGTCATCCATGAGGATTGGCATCAATGTCTAAATTCCTATGAATGCTTATATTTTGATCCTTTCCTATGAATCACAAATGTTCTTAATGGCATCTAGAATATTGAATCATTTCCAAAAGGTTCTCAAATATACTCTTTTCAGACTCTTTTCTCTGATAGGTTATTACAAGATATTGATTAGAGGTTCCTGTGCTATATGGTAGTCCTTGTTGATGATCTATTTTATATATGGCAATGTGTATATGTTAATGCCAACCTCCTAATTTGTCAGCACCACCTCCTTTCCCTTTGGTAACCATAGTTTGTTTTCTTTGTCTGTGAGTCTCTGTTTTGGAAACAGGCTCATTTGTATTATGTTTTTAGATTTCACATATAGGTGATATAATAAGGTATTCATCTTTTTCCATCTGACTTACCTCACTTAGTTTGATAACCTAGGTCAGTTCATGTTGCTGCAAATGGCAATATTTCATTCTTTTTTCCCCCTATATTTCATTCTTTTTATGGCTGAGTATATATACCACATTGTGTATATATACCACATCTTTTTTATCCATTCATCTGTTGGTGGACATATTATCTTATTCTTATAATTTAAATTATAAAACTGTAAATCAAAGTCAGAGTCTACATGCTGTAAATGCTAACGTTTTGATTGAATATATTTTCAAACCACATCTTTTTTGTCTAAAATTGATTTTAAGTTTTGTTTTCCCAGTGGAGCAAATTGTTGTTGCTCAGTGTCTCAGTCATCTCCTACTCTTTGCAATCTCATGGGCTGCAGCACTCCAGGCTTCCCTGTCCTTCACTATATCCTGGAATTTGCTCAAACTCACATATATTGAATTGGTGATACTTTCCAATGCAGCATATTAATTCTCACCAAATATGAACTGCAAATGTGAATTTCATGGGAAGAGTGGTTGGAAACTTCTTCTGTTTACATGTACAAACATCCCCTACAAACGATACTCTTCTAGGGGCAATTTCCCCATCACCTTGGGCCTCAGATCTCAAACCCACTCAGTGGCATTCATACTGCCTACCTCATATAGGCTGACCACATCTCCTGGTTTTATCCCAGAAAGTACTACATCTCCTCAGTCTCAGGAAAAAGAGAACTATGTAGAGATGCTATGAGGCTGACATGAGATAAAATGACCAGCAGCTAGCATGGCATCTGATATTGTAAGTTCAAAATAGATAGCTCTCTTCTCTGCCTCTTCTACTCATGCCTCTTTTCTATAAAGAGCACATTATTTTATTTTTTTAAAAGTATTTCATCTAATATTTTATTTTATGCTTGGGGCTGGTGCACTGGGATGACACAGAAGGATGGTATGGGGAGGTAGGAGGGAGGGGGGTTCAGGATGGGGAACACGTGTATACCTGTGGCAGATACATGTTGATGTATGGCAAAACCAATACAATATTGTAAAGTAAAATAATAATATAAAGAGAACATTATTTTAAATCAAGAAAGATGTAGAACTAAAAAAAAAATACTGTTCTGAATCTCTTTGAGTAAATCAGCCTATTCTAGAGTCTGGTATAAAATTAAACACTTCCTCTTACCAATGGGAATTCATGAAAATTAATTGCCTCTTTTGGTCACCTATCCCACTTTATGCTCTTATGTCTCTTAATCTGATCTGGTCACTGGCTCATATTTTATTTATTTATTTATTTTTTATTGAAGAATAACTGCTTTACAGAATTTTGCTGTTTTCTGTCAAACTTCAACATGAATCAGCCATAGGTATACATATATCCCCTCCTTTTTGAACCTCCCTCTGATCTCCCTCCCCACCCCACCCCTCTAGGTTGATACAGAGCCCTTGTTTGAGTTTCCTGTGTCTCATAATACTTTAATGTTCATAAGAAAAGAATTCACACACCAAGCATACACACCCATACACACACATACACACACATACACTGCTGTCTCTTATACACATCTAGATGTGTATAAGAGACAGGCCCTTGTTTGAGTTTCCTGTGTCTCATAATACTTTAATGTTCATAAGAAAAGAATTCACACACCAAGCATACACACCCATACACACACATACACACACATACACACACACATGTAAAAATGATTTATTTAAGCGAAAGTCAGCAATGTAATACTATGAAATGACAGATCCAGATTTTTATCTGGGTTCCACTAAAGACAAGCTGAGTGACTTTGGGCAAGTCATCTCCACTCTGTGCCTCAGCTACCTCATGGGGACCAATAGTGATGATCATAATCATCCTTACAGTTGTTATTATGATCAAACTAGATAGTCATTACAAAAGCACCCTCTAGGCTAAAAAGCATAGTAAATATGAGTGTCACAGTGATAAGCTTTCCAAATATTATGATATTTGATGTGACAGTATCTTTATTCCTGGGTCTGATTTCAGGAAGCTGATGGAATATCAGCTACATTCACTTCTTCACCTTGAGTTAGGATGTCTGCAAAAAGAAATCACATTCTGCTCTTTGATTCGTAAGTGTTACCAACATTACTTGCATATTCTGAGAGCATCAATACAGATACTGAGGCTCAGTTCACCATATTTTCCCAGATTCTAAAACCCCCACACTCAGCCACATTGTATGTCTTCCATTTGTTTTATAGCCTGGACAGCTTTTCACTATTTCAGGAAATATGCAAGCATATAATCAGCAGAGTGGCAGTAAATTGGAACTCTCTGCCACAGCTGGGGTTTCATCCACTCCCTTCTCTGAGGCCAGACAAGGTCATTCAGGGTTTTTTTCCTTGCCTGGAAAGGAAAGTAAATATATGGATGTATTTCCACTGGTCATAGAAAGGGATGTATGTCACCACTAGTAAAAAAATTAAAAATTATGTTTCAGTCTTGATTAATCACGTGACCTAATAGGGTAAGACACAATTATTTAAAAAAAAAAAAATACAAGAGGGGCCTAGCATTAGGACTGTACTTCCTAATGCTACCAAGAGATATCAGAAAACTTTAGTTACAACTCAAGTTACATTAAAAAACTAGTTACCACACAAGTGAAGCAGACATTGTATTTTTTTAAGGGCTTTCATAACAGATACCCATTCCAAGATAATTTTATCATTAATGCCTGACATAGCATCTGGCACTTAGGATGTAACATAATGTAGTGAAAAGAACACAGAACTGGAAAGGCAAAAAGAAGCACAATTTTTCCTCTTCGATCTGTTCTAGGAGAACTGTGTGACCTGGGGCATGGAGGCACTTGGTAGCTATTTGTCGGCTAATGAATGCATTATAAAAAATACCAGAAATAGATGTCCTTGTGAATCATAAGGGAAAGAAAAGCATACCACTTCTCAGTTCTCTCAAGTCTGATCATACAAACATACACATAAAGAATAAAGGCAGAATGATTATCTCGGCTGAGGGAACAACGTGTGCAGATTCAGTGAAACTTGGAATAGGACGGTATGTCCTCACTAGTTAGTACCCTGAGTGAATGTCAGGGACAGGGTGTGGGATTGGAGAACTGGAGGAGAGAAAGATTGTGCTTCACTTTATACATTGTTTTAAGGGCTCTAGCTTTAACCCTATGGTCTGTGGGAAAACTGGGCTGGAGGGAGCAGAGACAGATTCCTATGATGAGAGCTGTTGTGTAGGAGAACAATTCCTCTGAGAACAATATGAAAGATGGACTGGTCAAGGTGGCCAGATTGGGGCATGGAGAGACTAGAGGAAAGGAGATGGAAATCATCTTGGACTGCAAGGAGATCCAATCAGTTCATCCTAAAGGAAATCAGTCTTGGGTGTTCATTGGAAGGACTGATATGGAAGTTGAAACTCCAATACTTTGGTCACCTGATGCGAAGAGCTGACTCATTTGAAAAGACCCTGATGCTGGGAAAGATTGAGAGCAGGAGGAGAAGGGGATGACAGAGGATGAGATGGTTGGATGGCATCACTGACTCAATGGGCATGAGTTTGGGCAGCCTCTGGGAGTTGGTGATGGACAGGGAGGCCTGGCATGCTGCAGTTCATGGGGTCACAAAGAGTTGGACACAACTGAGTGACTGTACTGAACTGAACTGAACAGTTTTAAATTGATGCACAACCCCCATAATATAAAAAGTGGGTTTGGGCTGTGACCTCTGTGTCAGGGACTTCAAACTGTATGCACCATGACATTTTTTAGTTCTGCACCCTTTTAGGGCTTGCCTAGTGGCTCAGATGGTTAAGAACCTGCTTGCAATGCAGGAGACCATAATTTGATCCCTGGGTCTGGAAGATCCCCTGGAGAACAGTATGGAAACCCACTCTAGTATTCTTGCCTGGAGAATCCCATAAACAGAAGAGCCTGGTGGACTAGAATCCATAGGATCGTACAGTCAGACTCAAATGAAGCAACTTGGCACATACACACTCTTTTAATTTTTTAACCATAGATACGAGTAGACAATAGGTAGCTATGCAAACACATGCAAACCTCAGAGATACTGCAGGCTTGGTTCCAGACCACCACAACAAAGTGCACATTGCAATAAAGCAAATCGTGCAATTTTTTGGTTCCCCAATGCACATAAAAGTTATGTTTATACTATATTGTAGTCTACTAAGAGTGCAATGTGTGCTCAGTGGCTTAGTCGTGTCCTACTCTTTGTGACCCCATGGACTGTAGCCCACCAGGCTCCTCTGTCCATGGAATTTCCTGCCAAGAATACTGGAGTGGGATCCTTCTCCAGGGGATCTTCCCGACCCAGGGATCAAATCCACGTCTCCTGGATTTATGTCTTCTGCATTAGCAGGCGGGTTCTTTGCCACTGCCCTACCTGGGAAGCTCCATTAAGTGTGCAATAGAATTATGTCTAAAAAATAATGTAAACACCTTAATTAAAAATACTTTGTACTAAAAACTACTACTCATCATCTGAGCTTTCATTGAATCATGATCTTTTTGCTGATGGAGCGTCTTGCTTCAATGCTGATGACTGCTGACTGATCACATCAACAGTTGGTTGTTGACTGATTGGTTGCTGAAGGCTAGGATGGCTGTGGCAGTTTCTTAAAATAAGATAGCAGGGAATTTTGCCACGTTGATTGACTCTTCTTTTTATAAATGATTTGTCTGTAGCATACAATGCTGTTTGATGGCATTTTACACACAGTAGAACCTCTTTCCAAATTGGAGTCAATCTTCTCAAACCCTACCACTGCTTTATCAACTAAGCTGATGTCATGTTCTAAATCTTTGATTGCCATTTCAACGGTCTTCACAGCATCTTCACCAGGGGTAGATTCTATCTCCAGAAACCACTTACTTTGCTCATCCATAAGAAGCAACCTCTCATCCATTAAATTTTTCTCATGAGACTGCAACCATTCAATCATATTTTCAGGCTCCACTTCTAACTCTAGTTCTTTTATTATTTCCACCATATATACAGTTATTTTCTCCACAAAACCCCACAGAGTCATCCATGAGGATTGGCATCAATGTCTAAATTCCTATGAATGCTTATATTTTGATCCTTTCCTATGAATCACAAATGTTCTTAATGGCATCTAGAATATTGAATCATTTCCAAAAGGTTCTCAAATATACTCTTTTCAGACTCTTTTCTCTGATAGGTTATTACAAGATATTGATTAGAGGTTCCGGTGCTATATGGTAGTCCTTGTTGATGATCTATTTTATATATGGCAATGTGTATATGTTAATGCCAACCTCCTAATTTGTCAGCACCACCTCCTTTCCCTTTGGTAACCATAGTTTGTTTTCTTTGTCTGTGAGTCTCTGTTTTGGAAACAGGCTCATTTGTATTATGTTTTTAGATTTCACATATAGGTGATATAATAAGGTATTCATCTTTTTCCATCTGACTTACCTCACTTAGTTTGATAACCTAGGTCAGTTCATGTTGCTGCAAATGGCAATATTTCATTCTTTTTTCCCCCTATATTTCATTCTTTTTATGGCTGAGTATATATACCACATTGTGTATATATACCACATCTTTTTTATCCATTCATCTGTTGGTGGACATATTATCTTATTCTTATAATTTAAATTATAAAACTGTAAATCAAAGTCAGAGTCTACATGCTGTAAATGCTAACGTTTTGATTGAATATATTTTCAAACCACATCTTTTTTGTCTAAAATTGATTTTAAGTTTTGTTTTCCCAGTGGAGCAAATTGTTGTTGCTCAGTGTCTCAGTCATCTCCTACTCTTTGCAATCTCATGGGCTGCAGCACTCCAGGCTTCCCTGTCCTTCACTATATCCTGGAATTTGCTCAAACTCACATATATTGAATTGGTGATACTTTCCAATGCAGCATATTAATTCTCACCAAATATGAACTGCAAATGTGAATTTCATGGGAAGAGTGGTTGGAAACTTCTTCTGTTTACATGTACAAACATCCCCTACAAACGATACTCTTCTAGGGGCAATTTCCCCATCACCTTGGGCCTCAGATCTCAAACCCACTCAGTGGCATTCATACTGCCTACCTCATATAGGCTGACCACATCTCCTGGTTTTATCCCAGAAAGTACTACATCTCCTCAGTCTCAGGAAAAAGAGAACTATGTAGAGATGCTATGAGGCTGACATGAGATAAAATGACCAGCAGCTAGCATGGCATCTGATATTGTAAGTTCAAAATAGATAGCTCTCTTCTCTGCCTCTTCTACTCATGCCTCTTTTCTATAAAGAGCACATTATTTTATTTTTTTAAAAGTATTTCATCTAATATTTTATTTTATGCTTGGGGCTGGTGCACTGGGATGACACAGAAGGATGGTATGGGGAGGTAGGAGGGAGGGGGGTTCAGGATGGGGAACACGTGTATACCTGTGGCAGATACATGTTGATGTATGGCAAAACCAATACAATATTGTAAAGTAAAATAATAATATAAAGAGAACATTATTTTAAATCAAGAAAGATGTAGAACTAAAAAAAAAATACTGTTCTGAATCTCTTTGAGTAAATCAGCCTATTCTAGAGTCTGGTATAAAATTAAACACTTCCTCTTACCAATGGGAATTCATGAAAATTAATTGCCTCTTTTGGTCACCTATCCCACTTTATGCTCTTATGTCTCTTAATCTGATCTGGTCACTGGCTCATATTTTATTTATTTATTTATTTTTTATTGAAGAATAACTGCTTTACAGAATTTTGCTGTTTTCTGTCAAACTTCAACATGAATCAGCCATAGGTATACATATATCCCCTCCTTTTTGAACCTCCCTCTGATCTCCCTCCCCACCCCACCCCTCTAGGTTGATACAGAGCCCTTGTTTGAGTTTCCTGTGTCTCATAATACTTTAATGTTCATAAGAAAAGAATTCACACACCAAGCATACACACCCATACACACACATACACACACATACACACACACATGTAAAAATGATTTATTTAAGCGAAAGTCAGCAATGTAATACTATGAAATGACAGATCCAGATTTTTATCTGGGTTCCACTAAAGACAAGCTGAGTGACTTTGGGCAAGTCATCTCCACTCTGTGCCTCAGCTACCTCATGGGGACCAATAGTGATGATCATAATCATCCTTACAGTTGTTATTATGATCAAACTAGATAGTCATTACAAAAGCACCCTCTAGGCTAAAAAGCATAGTAAATATGAGTGTCACAGTGATAAGCTTTCCAAATATTATGATATTTGATGTGACAGTATCTTTATTCCTGGGTCTGATTTCAGGAAGCTGATGGAATATCAGCTACATTCACTTCTTCACCTTGAGTTAGGATGTCTGCAAAAAGAAATCACATTCTGCTCTTTGATTCGTAAGTGTTACCAACATTACTTGCATATTCTGAGAGCATCAATACAGATACTGAGGCTCAGTTCACCATATTTTCCCAGATTCTAAAACCCCCACACTCAGCCACATTGTATGTCTTCCATTTGTTTTATAGCCTGGACAGCTTTTCACTATTTCAGGAAATATGCAAGCATATAATCAGCAGAGTGGCAGTAAATTGGAACTCTCTGCCACAGCTGGGGTTTCATCCACTCCCTTCTCTGAGGCCAGACAAGGTCATTCAGGGTTTTTTTCCTTGCCTGGAAAGGAAAGTAAATATATGGATGTATTTCCACTGGTCATAGAAAGGGATGTATGTCACCACTAGTAAAAAAATTAAAAATTATGTTTCAGTCTTGATTAATCACGTGACCTAATAGGGTAAGACACAATTATTTAAAAAAAAAAAAATACAAGAGGGGCCTAGCATTAGGACTGTACTTCCTAATGCTACCAAGAGATATCAGAAAACTTTAGTTACAACTCAAGTTACATTAAAAAACTAGTTACCACACAAGTGAAGCAGACATTGTATTTTTTTAAGGGCTTTCATAACAGATACCCATTCCAAGATAATTTTATCATTAATGCCTGACATAGCATCTGGCACTTAGGATGTAACATAATGTAGTGAAAAGAACACAGAACTGGAAAGGCAAAAAGAAGCACAATTTTTCCTCTTCGATCTGTTCTAGGAGAACTGTGTGACCTGGGGCATGGAGGCACTTGGTAGCTATTTGTCGGCTAATGAATGCATTATACAAAATACCAGAAATAGATGTCCTTGTGAATCATAAGGGAAAGAAAAGCATACCACTTCTCAGTTCTCTCAAGTCTGATCATACAAACATACACATAAAGAATAAAGGCAGAATGATTATCTCGGCTGAGGGAACAACGTGTGCAGATTCAGTGAAACTTGGAATAGGACGGTATGTCCTCACTAGTTAGTACCCTGAGTGAATGTCAGGGACAGGGTGTGGGATTGGAGAACTGGAGGAGAGAAAGATTGTGCTTCACTTTATACATTGTTTTAAGGGCTCTAGCTTTAACCCTATGGTCTGTGGGAAAACTGGGCTGGAGGGAGCAGAGACAGATTCCTATGATGAGAGCTGTTGTGTAGGAGAACAATTCCTCTGAGAACAATATGAAAGATGGACTGGTCAAGGTGGCCAGATTGGGGCATGGAGAGACTAGAGGAAAGGAGATGGAAATCAGGTTAAGAAATAGTTGTAAGAGACAAGGGAAAAGATGTCCATGTTTTGAAATAACACTTGTGACAGGATAAAAACTGTGGACATAAAATTTTACAGGCATCACCCCCTCCAAGAAAAAGAGAGCCCTATATTTATTTTCATGGTTTCTTCTCCCTCTCCCTTCCTCCACTGCTACTTGCTCTCCTCATTTCCCCTCCTGATGCCTAAGGGGTTTTGCTTACTGGGAGGAAGGACTAGTAGATCTGTATTATAAGAAGCAGATGAGGTGATAGTGGAATAAACATTTTTTTTTGATTTGTTGGTTGGTTTTTAAGCCTGGTGAGTCAGTATTTTAATTGGGTTTGAAGTTGGAAAGAGAATGCTGACAATGGGGAAGATTATGGGGCAGATAATGGTACAAGGGAATGAAGAAAGATGAGAAGGAGATTTTGTGGCATAACGATGGATTACAAATTAGATCTCACATTAACACTCTGCAAGAGATGCTGATAAAGGATAAAATTATTTTAAAATCTCTTTTGGGCTGCTGAACAATGCTACTTGGCAGATCAGACGACTTCATCAATAATTTCAAAAGGAGTCTCCCATTCCTTGAATGTCTTCTGTCTCCATTATACCATGTGTTACATGCAGAATAGGTTTTAGGATTACCATTTAACAGATGAAACAACCAAGGACCAAAGGTTCAGCCCCTTCACCAAGGCAACAGAACAAGTCAGTGGCAGAGCTATAACTGGACCTATGGCTCTGCACTCTTTTCATTTTGCTTCTCAGGCTGCCAAAGATAGTTTTTATACGATGATTCTACAAGTGACGAGAGAACTAACTTATCACTCTCTTTCCTCTCTGCCATGCTGCCTTCCAAGCCTGGGGTAAGGTATTCTCAATAAGACTAGAGAGCAGGAAATAGATATAAAAGATATTTGAAAGCAAAATACAACTAGTTAGTCCAATAGCTTGTTAGAGGTGTGAATGAATAGGGGAATATTTTGTTTTGTCTTTTGTTCCTTTGGTTTTACTTTCTGCTTGTTTTTGAAGTAGATGGTAAGGCTGTAATACAATGTTGCAAAGAGAAGGAGAGTAGAAACTGGAGTATGACAGAGAAAATGTTAGTTTCATCATGATGAACTGGAGGGTCCTATGGGATGTACAGGCTTCCCTGGTGGCTGGGTGGTAAAGAACACACCTACCAGTATGGGAGATGTGGGTTGGATCCCAGGGTTTGGAAGATCCCATGGAGAAAGAAAAGGCAATCCACTCCAGCATTCTTGCCTGGGAAATCTCATGGACAGAGGAGCCTAGCGGGATAAAGTCCATGGGGTCGCAAAAGTCAGAGACAACTTAGCGACTAAACAACAACAACGTGGGATGTCCAGTTGGAGATTACCCAAAGGAACTTGTAAGTATGGAATTTGAATTTAAAAGAGGGTCAAGGTCATAGATACTGATTCAGAATCATCTACATACAAGTGGATATATGTAGAATTATTTTTACTGGAGTGAATGAGATCACCCAGGAATAGTATTATAGTCTTCCTGGACTGGGGGCCCTCAGAGCTCTAGTAAAGATAAACCCAAAGGTTTATCATCCTCACTGAACCTCTCAGCTATAGCTTTCACCTAACACAGAATAATTATAATAATACTTGATAGGGAAAGCATTTATTATTTTTGTGGTAGAAATTAATGTTAGCCCTGTCTTGAACATAAGGAAACTGTGTATAATGGAGACAAAAGGTGTTCAAGAAATGGGAGCTTCCTTTTGAATTTGTTGATGCACATAATGTGATCTTGCAAATTAATGCTAGCAGTGTTTTTAACACAAGTAAGCTAGGGAACAGAGAAGGGAAATAATTTAGGACAAGTCACAGAGCTACTTAGCTGAACTTGGAACTGAAATCAGTTTGCCTACAGATCCTATACTCTTAATCACTATAAGACAGTTCCTCCCAAATACTGCCATCTGTTGAAATGAAATGAAATGGACTCATGTGAATATCATTGTTCCTTTCCTGGCAATTTGGAGAGCAAATGAGGAAGCTCCTGAGTTCCGTATTTTTCATCTTTGTCTCTGGTCATTCTTATCACATAGGCTACAACACAAACCATCTGAAGTCCAAAGAGAGGATACGATGTATGGGAGTTAGTTAGAGACATTCTCCAAGGAGACTTAGTAAATAACTAGAAATTTCATTGTGCAACAAACACTAGGGCTATGCTATACAGACAAATCATGCCTATATATAGATACCCTTTAGGTATGTGACTCTTAGATGCTGAAGTCTAGCTCCACAGTAGCACTTCGCAACTCTGGCAGAATTCACTGGGGAAGTATTTTATTTTTTATTATTATTTTTTTTAAATTCTGAAGCCCAGATCCCACCCCACTAATTATATAAAAATCTCTGGGTGCCAGGCATAGGCATAAGTACTTTTTTAAAAGTTTCCTGGTGACTTTAAGGTGAAAACAGGTGTGCATCAGTCACTGGGATAAACCCACACATTGTCTGACTTGCCTTATGGAGATTTACCATAGAAACCTAAAAGATTGATAGAGAAATCATATTTATAAAACTTTATGTGGCAACCTTGATAAATCCCAGAAAAGAACATTCACAACTTTATTTTCCCAGAAGAAAGAGAAACAAATAAATACAGCATTTGACATTGAAACATTAAATATTGCTACATGATTTCATAAAAGAACCTTGTATAGCTATGAAATTACCAACCATAAAATTATAATCCTTAATCCTCAGAGTAAATGGAATCGTAATCCTTAAGTGCAAGTGTTGGTCCATAATGACTGTTATTAGTTTCATCTCTATACTACAAAATATTTCACTTGCACTGGTTATTAGGTTTTAGCAATGCATTCTGTCTCCGTAGCTCTTTTTAATTCCATGTGATATTTATTTTATAGCCATCATCTGTGATATGACCTTGACAGGCGGTATTTATGGAAACACAATAAGCATGTTCGCCATCTCTGTGTCTAGTGACTGATTTATTTGGAAGTCTCTTTCTGAACTGAAATGCCTTTAGAATTGCTATAAAATCAGATTTGCTTTGTTGCCAATCAAATAAAGATGCCTTCCCCAGTTTAAATCACTCCTCAAACTAGCAAAATCCTTATCTTGAATATGTAAATATCCCAGGATGTCAAGGGGACTTGGTCAGCTCAGGTTCTTCCTCTAATAATCTCTCCCACTCTTTATGTCTTTCTCCTAAAGCTTGCAATGCTCACCAGTGCCCTGAATTTCTGTGTGCTTCTTCTGATCTTGGGTAAGTTACATAAGTTCTCTGAATTTCAGCTCCTTGCTCTGTAAACTGTAAAATGGGCCTGCTGCTGCTAAGTCACATCAGTCGTGTCTGACTCTGTGTGATCCCCTAGATGGCAGCCCACCAGGCAAGATTCTCCAGGCAAGAATACTGGAGTGGGTTGCCATTTCCTTCTCCAGTGCATGAAAGTGAAAAGTGAAAGTGAAGTCACTCAGTTGTGTTCTAATGATGCCTAAATTACAAGGTTGTTGTGCAAATTACGGACAACAATACAAAAGTACAGTGTCTATAGAGAACAGACTTATGGCTGCCAAGGGGGAGTGAGGAGGGGAGGGATGGACTGGAAGTTTGGGATTAGCAGATGTAAGTGATTATATAGAGAATGAATAAACAACAAGGTCCTACCATATAGCACAAGGAACTGTATTCAATATCCTGATAAACCATAATGGGAAAGAATATGAAAGAGTATAATTAAACAACTTTGTTATGTGGCAGAAATTAACACAACATTGTAATTAACACAACTGTACTTCATTAGATAATTTTCTAAAGCACAATGTCTAACTTATAGTAAGTATACAATATTTTAGAGTATTTTTATCAGTCATCAACACCTTTATTCATTTATTCAACATTTATTGAACACATTCTATGTGGTAGGCCAAGTGTTAACAAAAGACAAAAATCTCTCCCCATCATGAGACAAAAAAGAAACAAAATATATGATGAGTATATATAGAGAAGATATGAGCTGGTGATTAAATGAAATGGAGCAAAATAAATCAGGAAGAGGGGACAGGGATTGCCAGAGAGAGGGTGAAAGAGCAGTTTCAAGTTTAGGGTCCCCAGGAAAGCTCAGTGATAAAGTTATGTTAGAATAGAGACCTAAAGAAAGTGAGGAGAGAGTGAGCCATGCTGACAGTTGGAAGAAAAGCAATGCAGGCAGAGGAACAGCAGTGCAGAAGCATGCCTTGCATTTGCAAGGAATAAGGATATGTGTGGCTAGTTGTTATGCAAAAGCACCGGCAGATGAATGGATAAGAAAGCTGTGGTACCTATTCAGTTTAGTTCAGTTCAGTCACTCAGTCATGTCAATCTATTTGAGACCCCATGAACCACAGCATGCCAGGCCTCCCTGTCCATCACCAACTCCTGGAGTTCACCCAAACCCATGTCCATTGAGTCAGTGATGCCATTCAACCATCTCATCTTCTGTCATCCCCTTTTCCTCATGCCCTCAACCTTTTCCAGCATCAGGGTCTTTTCTAATGAGTCAGCTCTTAGCATCAGGTGGCCAAAGTATTGGAGTTTCAGCTTCAACATCAGTCCTTCCAATGAACACCCAGGACTAATCTCCTTTAGGGTGGACTGGTTGGATCTCCTTGCAGTTCAAGGAACTTTNGCATATCTGAGGTTCTTGATATTTCTCCCGGCAATCTTGATTCCAGCTTGTGCTTCCTTCAGCCCAGCTTTTCTCATGATGTACTCTGCATATAAGTTGAATAAGCATGGTGACAATATACAGACTTGACGTACTCCTTTTCCTATTTGGAACCAGTCTGTTGTTCCATGTCCAGTTCTGTTGCTTCCTGACCTGAATACAGGTTTCTCAAGAGGCATATACGCAATGGAATATTACTCAACTATTAAAAATAATGCATTTGAATCAGTTCTAATGAGGTGGATGAAACTGGAGCTTATTATACAGAGTGAAGTAAGTCAGAAAGAAAAACACCAATACAGTATATTAATGCATATATATGGAATTTAGAAAGATGGTAACGATGACCCTATATGTGAGACAGTGAAAGAGACACAGATGTAAAGAACAGACTTTTGGACTCTGTGGGAGAAGGAGAGGGTGGGATGATTTGATAAAATAGCATTGAAACATGTATATTATCATATGTGAAATAAATCGCCAGTCCAGGTTCGATGCATGAGACAAGGTGTTCAGGGCTGGTGCACTGGGATGACCCTGAGGGATGGGATGGAGAGGGAGGTGGGAGAGAGGTTCAGGATGGGGAACACATGTACACCCATGGCTGATTCATGTGAACGTATGGCAAAAACCACCACAATATTGTAAGGTAATTAGCCTCCAATTAAAATTTTTTTTAAAAGCATCCACAATTTATAAACAATGGGTGTAGCCTTGTTCCAAAAGATGCTGAAATGTGCATTTTATGTGATTTTCATACAATGAAGTTTTCTTTTTCTTTTTATTGTATTATTTTTCTTTTTTTTTATTTTTTTATTTATTTTTATTTTTGGTATTTATTTATTTTTTTACACGAACTCCCAAACATGAACCCCCCTCCCACCTCCCACCCCACATCATCAAGCATTAAAATATATAAAATATTATGCAAAATATGTTTACAAATATTAGCTCATGAGCCACATAAAAATAGATAGCAGGCTGGAATTGGTCCATGGGCCACAGTTGGCTGACTCTGATCTAGGATCTTGAAGATAATTGTGAGGCTTTCACTGATTGAGATGGGGAATCATTGGAGAATATTGAGTAACTGAGGCACATGGCCTGGTTTGCATGTTTAAAGGATCCCTTTGGTTGTCATGTTGAATGGAGGCAAAAGAAGTGGCAAGGATTATATTATATTAACTCAGGCAAAAGGTGATGATGCTTTGTCTCAGGACAGTGGTGGAAGAAGTAGTGAGAAGTGGCCAGTTAGTGGATATATTTAAAGTCTACTTTTAATATTTCAAGAATTTTGTATCTATGTTCATAAGTGGGATTGGCCTCTACTTACTATTATTTTCATATTACTCTTGGCTTGCTTTGTTATTATGGTATAGTAATCTTATGAAATGATTTTGTAGGTGAGATGTTTGTTATTTTTGTTTGTTTACATTTACTGAAGAATTTTGCAAACATTAGGTGTACCTCTTCCTTGAATGACTGATAAAAATCAATTATAAAACTATTTGGACCTGAGATGAGTTTTTATTTTTGTGGAAAAACATTTACCTACAGATTCCATTTGATAATGTTTCTTTTCTAGGAATTTGTCCATATGCCACTAATTTTCAAATATCTTGTTATAAAATTGTTCATAAGATCCTATTATCATTTTAATCTCTGCTTTATTTGTCATGATATCCCTTTTATATTTTTATTATTTATGCTTTCTTTGTACTTTCTTTTTTCTTGTTAATTTTACCAGAAGTTTATTGACTTTAACTGTCTTTTCATGGAGTAAACATTTGCCTTTGTTGATTCTTTTTACTATATATATATAAGTTACTACTTAATGCATTCCTATTTTATTCTTATTATTTCCTTCCTTTTCGTTTTTTGGGTTTCTTCTTCTTCTTTTTTTTTTTTCTCTAGCTTCTTGTTTAAGACTCTTAGCTCATTAATTTAAAGAATGTTCTTCTCACAGAAGTTTTAAGACCATCCTTGTCCCTCTCTGTACTGCTTGAACTGTGTCCAGTGAGTTTTGATGTGTGATATTTTCTTCATTGTCCATAGGTATTTTCTAATTAATATTATGATTTATTCTCTAACCATGAACAATATTTTTTAAAATATCTAAACCTATGATACTTAGTCACCTACATTTGTATTGATTGCATGTGTAGTCTATATGATATCACTTCTTGAAAAATTTAAGCCTAATTTATAGACTTTATCATCATTAATAACTGAACTGTTCTGAAATCTCATTTTCAGTCACCCCATTCATGAACCATCTTTTACTTTTCCGGCTTACTTAAATGATTACACCCATTCCAACAATTCTGGGACTGCATCAAGACCTCTAACACAGTTACCCTACCACTTTTTAAATTGTCATCTCTCAATATTAACCCTCCTCTTATTTACCCATAGTGGCTTCCACAGCCTAGCATCATGGCCTTTACCATACTCAGCTTGAAGTACATCCTTTTTTCTCCCTGACAAAACCTGAACACTGCTCAAACACAGATCTCTGGAGTTTTCACTTATGCAGCTAAAAGTGACTGGAGAAAAATACCAATGATACTGACTACTCCTACATGAAATTTAAGGTCATAAATCTCAAATGTATACTCAATACTGCCCAAGAATAGAATTCTTCTCTATAAACCTTCCCTTCCCTACTTCGATGGGTGATCAATCCTGGTGTTTATATGTTGAAATTAACACTTTAGAATTAATTTATTCTTTAGAGTAACATTTTAGAATGTTACTGGGATCCCATGCCCTCTTACCTACTCAAGGACTTTTCTCTTATAATTAACCCCAGTGTTCTGCAAAATCTATATTTCACTATATAGTAGGTAATACCCTCGGCATGCAGATACGACACAGTCATTTCCATATTAAAAAAGCAAAAGCTCTCTTGGCACCTACATCCCTTTCCAGCTTCTGTACAATTTCTCTGCTCCCTTTTAAAATATAACTTCTTAAAACTGTTGTGTATTTTCCCAGTCTTAATTGCTCACTTATCTGCTTCCAACCACCCCTTCCAAAATCAGGCTTTTATCATCATCTACTAAAAATCTCTCACCTTAGAAGATCATTGACTATAATGGAGATATATGGAAATGGATTCTTACTTGAAAAAAATATATAAAGAATTCATTAACATCTTATATGTAAAACATGTTACTTTCATACAGAGGAACAATCTATTTCACTGCCTTTAATTTATTCAGCATTTATTTCAAATATGTTGGATCAAAATATGTAAGGGAGAAAAATATGAGCATACAGTGGTTAAAAACTAAATAAAACCCCCTAAAGACCTTTTTGAGTGTCTTGATCCATATATACAAGATTTATATCACAAATGATATCAATCTTTTAAATAATTGTGGTTTATTGCTTATCTTCACTAATGCTACAGCATAGGATTTTTTCAAGGCTGTCCTCAGGAATTTATGTTAATGTGTTTTATATGATCTTTTCTTTTAATGATTCCTCCACTTATCTCCAAATTTTTATTCAGCTTGGAAGCACACCAGAGGTTGAAACTTTAGTACTAGTAAAATAAACCTGTGACTGATTCATGTCAATGTATGGCAAAAACCACCACAATATTGTAAAGTAATTAGCCTCCAATTAAAATAAATAAATTAATTTTTTAAAATACCAGAAAATACTCCAAAGCAAGCTCAAAGGCAACAGTACTCCCAAAGTGGTCTGCACAGTCTGTGGAAATATTCCATTAAGTTGAAGTCTCTTAAGTAAATACACTGCAGTTTTCAAAAGTGAAGACAAACTTAAAGTAATCAAAACCACATGATACTGACCTAAGGATAAACCCATTGATCAATTACCAGAAAATACTCCAAAGCAAGCTCAAAGGCAACAGTACTCCCAAAGTGGTCTGCACAGTCTGTGGAAATATTCCATTAAGTTGAAGTCTCTTAAGTAAATACACTGCAGTTTTCAAAAGTGAAGACAAACTTAAAGTAATCAAAACCACATGATACTGACCTAAGGATAAACCCATTGATCAATAGAACAGGAATGAGAATCCAGAAATAAACAAATACAGCCACAATTGATTTTCAATAAGGGTGCCAAGACAAAGAACTGTCTCTCCTACAAATGGTGCTAGGACTTCCCTGGTGGTCCAGTGGCTAGAACTCTGCCTTACCAATGTAGTAGGGCCTGGGTTTGATCTATGGTTGGGGAAATAGTTCCCACATGCCGCAACTAAGAGTTCACATGCCCCAGCTAAAGATCCCACATGCCACAGTGAAGATCAAAGATCCTACATGCCGAAACTAAGACCCAGTCTAGCTCAGCCCCTCTGTGGGGAAGTTTTGTGCTTGTCCTCTGGCAGCTGTGACATCTGTGACAATGTGTATAAATTAGTTTAAAAGAGGAAGATGTCAGAATCCTAACCATCTGCCATCTTGAAACCCGGACAACCAGCCATAAAGCTGTTGATTTGTTGATTCTTATGGTCCCTCACACTACTTGTCAGTGGATTCAGACATCAGAGGAAAGAGGCATGGGTTGGGAGTGGGAATAGGTAGTTACTAATTAATGGGCATAAATTTTTAGTTAAGAAAGATGAATAAATTCTAAAGAGCTGCTTATGAACATATATGCCTATGGGTGAAAGGATTGTATTGTACACTTGAAAACCTCTTAAGAGGTAGATCTCATGTGGAGTATTCTTACCACATTAAAAAAGTCTGAAACAGACACACTCCCCAAAGGTGCTCATTAGACTATATTTTGCCCAAAGTCCAAACCTGAATCTCAAATCTTGTCTTCAGTTCAGTTCAGTCCAGTCACTCAGTTGTGTCCGACTCTTTGTGACCCATGAATCCCAGCATGCCAGATCTCCCTGTTCACTCAGACTCATGCCCATCGAGTCAGTGATGCCAATCCAGCCATTTCATCCTCTGTCGTCCCCTTCTCCTTCTGACCCCAATCTCTCCCAGCATCAGAGTCTTTTCCAATGAGTCAACTCTTTGCATGAGGTGGCCAAGGTACTGGGGTTTCAGCTTCAGCATCATTCCTTCCAAAGGAATCCCAGGGCTGATCTCCCTCAGAATGGACTGGTTGGATCTCCTTGCAGTCCAAGTGACTCTCAAGAGTCTTCTCTAACACCACAGTTCAAAAGCATCGATTCTTTGGCGCTCAGCTTCTTCACAGTCCAACTCTCACATCCATACATGACCACTGGAAAAACCATGGCCTTGACTAGACAGACCTTTGTTGGCAAAGTAATGTCTCTGCTTTCCAATATGCTATCTAGGTTGGTCATAACTTTTCTTCCAAGGAGTAAGCGTCTTTTAATTTCATGTCTTAGCTGTAGAGAAAATGCTGGTCTAAGATGCACCTGTGAGTGTCAGAGGAAAAAAGAACCCAAAGAGAACAAGAAAGTGTTTTGCCAGCATTGCCTAGAGAAGAGCCAATCAAATCTTCAAACATGGCAGAATACATAGAGAAGGGAGAGCATACTAGGTATACTCTATGTTACATAGAGAAGGGAGCCAGGGCCTCTAGAACTTGAGGGAACTGGTCCTAGGCTTCTCTCTGTTTCAATGGCCTCATAAATAGACAAAGAAAGAATAGAAGGGAGATGACCTGTCTTTTAACCTCATCCTCATCATCTAATCATATGAAAAGTTGTTAAAGTAAAGCTCCCTAGGTCTTTGAACAAGGCATATTGTCTCCAGCCACCATCACAAGGAACAAAATTAGTACCTTTGAATTTTGTGAACTTAGATCAACACCCTTCTTCCTTGAGGGCAGAAGTAGAGGATCTCCATACACCTGGAGCAACGGTCCTTAAACAGGAACATTTATTAATTATACAAATCCTAGATCCAGAACTTGACAGAGGTGGGATCTAAGTAAATTCATTTTTTAATATACACTAATGTTTCTGTTAGAGACAGTTATGGTTCAGGAAACCACACTTTGAAACAAATTATTAGACAGTATTAATATAACTGGGCAGTGAATGGCCTGTTAAGAAATGAATTAAATTTTTAGAAAATTGTACAAGTAGGAGCATTTCTACTGCATAGGAAATGTTTGTTTAGAAATGATGAACATGCAATTCATGTTAGACACAGAGGTAGAAGCACACTGGGTTCAAAAACAATAAAATATAAAGACATTTATAGAGTTACAAAATAATCATTTTAATTTTTAAAGCTTGAGTTTAAAATTCGTGATGTGTTCATTTAATTATTCATAATTCACTGTGTAGGATATTATAGAAATATAGAGACTTCCCACTCCCTCAGTAAACACCAGAAAATTCAACATCAGCTTTGGTAAAGATGGGAAAGTGAAGAATGTTCTGATCCTGAAATGTTGAATTAAAACCATATTTTCTTATCACCCCCATGCCATAGTTGCTATTAGTGTTTCATGATGTTTTCTAGTATGTTAAGATCTTATCCTGCCAGTTTGACGTCTACTCCTGGTTCTATTGTAACATAGAATAATTTTCTCATGCTCACTATAGTCCATTAGTTGGTTTTTAGCTTTTGCTGTTAGTGCTTTTATATTTCTAATTACTTCTTAATGGTTTAAGATCTTATTGATTTAGTTTTACTCCAGCTTTAGAAACATATTACTTTAACTTGTGAAGTTTCTGAATATTACCATGATAGTCTCGGTTAGAAAGAAAGAGCCCATACCCACTGAAATAATTATCATCCTGAAAACACAAAAGACCTGTGTTTAAGCAATGCTTTCTTTTTTCTGAGCAAAAAATGGCTGTAGTGATGTCTTGACCATTCAGAAGACAGGTATTCTCTCAAACCATGTCTGTATGGACTACTGGTGTTCTGTGACCTGAAACAGGAGTTTATTCACTTCAGTGGAATCATGGTGATCATGCTAATTTGCATAAATTTTGTTAGATATGATTTTCTCATTTACACGGTTTTGGGAAAGTAACAGTTATTCTTTTCATTATCAACATTGTACGTGCTTATTGTGAAGAAGAGAAAGGTGTAATGGCAAAACTGAAAACTGAAAATCATTCTTACTAGCCATGCTCCCGTTGAGACAACCATTGTTAATATATTTGTGCTTTTTATACAGTTCTTTTTCTACCCATATGTATAAAGCTTTAAAAAATGGGAATACACTACATATTTTGCTGTATTTCCTACTCTCCATTTAATACCACCTGAGATTTAAATTTTTCATTATTTTAAACTCAGGGATAAAGACTTGAGTTAATCATATTCCTCAGTTCACTGAGTATTTTGATCATTATGATAAGTTCAAGATCCTTGTGTTATTTTATTTTATTTTTCCAATTATCATTCCTAACAGCTACTGCCTTCTCTCTTGGAGATATATATATATATATATACATATATATATATACATATATATATATC
>SJYX01016671.1:266380-279851 GCA_006410675.1 Oreotragus oreotragus
CTCTAGGGCATGTGGGCTTCAGTAGTTGCAGCTTCCAGGTTCTAGACCACAGGCTCAGTAGTTGTGGTGCGTTGGCTTAGTTGCTTCACAGCCTGTGGAATCTTTCCCATCCAGGAATTGAACCCATGTCTCCTGCATTGGTAGGTGGATTCTTTACCACTGAGCAACCAGGGAAGTCCTTTTCACAGTCCTTAAACTCATTAAATTGGCGGGTGCCTCATCTCAGGCCACATGTATTTTTACTGGACACAGAGAGATATTTCAATACAGCACAAACTGAAATGAAAACACAATTAAAGTATAAATGACATAATATGTGAAATTTTGAGGTTAATTGAGAAACAGTACAGAGGGATAAGTGCCACTACATCATGTATAAAGATGAAAAGCCCCACAAAATAACACAAGCAAAAAAATTTAACCAAATGATCCCTGTGTTTTTCAAACAAAGGACTCGAAGGTTTATGTTTCTATATTACCAAAATTAAGCTTAATTAAATGTCTTTGGGAAAAAAAAGAAATAAGAAATAACTGATTGGATTCATTTTCAAAAGCATTTGATTCACCTATATCCCTACTCACACACAGAATTTTCTTCAGTTTTTACAAATGGAATATTCCAAGTCAAATTCTATATTTCTGAAAGTGGCAAAACTTTCACGTAAATCCTGATTCACACTCCCAATGGTCTCCTATTACAGCCATAATTAACAGATATTATGCAGCTGGCATGTGTAACCTGCAGATGTTAATGCTTTATACTAATGATGTCAGCAATTTTCCTGTTAATTTATAGTTTACTAGAGCAGTTAAATGACCTAAATATCTGCCACCCTTCCACACAAGTTTTGTTTTGCATATTAACATGTAACAGGCAGGAAGAGAAGGTTGCCTGCCTGCAATGGATTTGCCAAATAACTAAACATGTCTGCCACAGAGGAGCCTGGGCCTGGAGCACCCCCTAGATGAATATATCAATTCCAAGCCCTGCAACCTTCACAGAAGGATGTAGACATTGTTTAGTGCAAATCCATCTCAAAAAGAATGAATATTTTTATGTTTCTATTTTTTCAAACATCTCTGTGTTTCTTTGAAAAGACCTAGAACATAAAACTAACACTTAGTATTCATTCACAGCCATATCCCCCATGAGCTCTGATTGTATTTTCTCAAAAACTTGGGCAAACGCTTTTGTTATGACACCTTTGCTAAGCTTCAATGAATTCAAGCTTTTAATAGGGAAAAAATGCCACACAACATTATAGTACAGGGACTCCTATACCATTTTGCTTGCCATCTTAGGAATGAGCAATGCTTTCGCTGTATGGATGCATATGCAGAATCTTTTTTTTTTCTTTTAAGAAAAGGCTTTAAATTGGTTCAACAACTGGTTATCTTGAACACTGGTTATCCTGAAATTCAAGCAGCTCCTTCTAACTAAGTTTTGGGACATCATGGGACACTTTATAACTTTTCATTATGGTTCTTGGCAGAATGTAGTCTAGATGTCAACCATACTCCTGTCTCTTATACACATCTAGATGTGTATAAGAGACAGTATATACTATGGTTGAGTATGTTTATATGGCTTTAATTCATGCTATACTATACTATACTATAGAATTAGTTTCCTCTCACTCAGTGATGTGTTTCAAAGATGTACCTGTGTTGCTATATATAAACCTAATTCATGGTTTCTAGAATCTGCAGAGCATTTTCTGGTGTGCCCCCACTGCATTACATTTGCTTACTCCATGAGTGATAGACATCTAGCTATCTTGCTACCATTTTGGAAGTTTGTAATTGGACTTGTATAAGAATTTCTCTAAGGCAAATACCTGGATGATGTATGGGTAAATAGGCATAAACGTTTGTTAATTTCACTAATGAATGCCAGATTTCTCTCTAGAATGGCTGTACCAAATTACATTCTCACTAGCAGTTTATGACACTTCCATTTCTCCACATCTTCAGCAACAGTTGATATTATTTGCATCTCTAAATTTTGCAAATCTGATAGACAAAAAGTAATATCACGTTGTTGTTTGGATTTCTACATTTCTGGTTGCTAGTGAGGTTAGCAGCAATTTACTAATTAAGAGCTAATCCACAGTAGGATGGGCTTCAATAGTTAAGGCCTCATATGATTCATTGTGACCAAATTAATCAACGTCATTTAAAAAAAAAACAAAACTAAATATGTCCTCCAGAAAATTTTCAGCATTATACTAGATGCTATATACAGTGTAATAAGGAAAGNATAGTTAAGGCCTCATATGATTCATTGTGACCAAATTAATCAACGTCATTTAAAAAAAAAACAAAACTAAATATGTCCTCCAGAAAATTTTCAGCATTATACTAGATGCTATATACAGTGTAATAAGGAAAGAAAAATAAATTCAAGATATAGAGATTAGAAATGAAGAGATAAAACTGGATTGGTTCATAGATGACATCACTGTCTATGTAATATATTATAAGAAATCTATAGAAAAGCTCCAGAAATAGTAAGGAAACAAAGTCTCTCAGGATACAGGTCAATACAAAAAATAAATTCTATCTCTATGTACAAAAATTAGACAACTAGAAAATGAAGTGTACAAAGTAGTATTTATAATGGTAACAAAAAGCAAGAAATATTTATAAAATAAATCTAATACTGATTCCCTGAAAACTACAAAACATTGATGAAATTTGTAAGAAATAAATTTGAGACATGCCATGTTCATGGGTCAGAAAACTCAGTTAAGATTTAAATTAACCCCCAATTGGTCTCTCAATTCAAAAAAACCATAATCAAAATGTATGGTATATTTTGTATAAATTTTTAAGCAAATTCTGAAATTTGTACTGAGACACAAAGAATCAAAAATGGCCAAAATAATTTTGAAAAAGAAAAAAGTTGGTACTGAAAGCTATGATAATCAAGATAGTATAGTATTGGTGAAAGGAAGTGACATGTAAACCAATGAAACAGACTAGAAGTTCCAGAAATAAACCCAGACATCATCATTTTTTACGAAGTTGCCTAGGTAACTCAAGCAGGAAAATACTCTTTCGAAAAAATCATGCTGAAACAATTGGATATCCACTTAAAAAAACAATTACCTTTTACCTCACAATGTGTGTGTGTGTTAAAAAAATCCACCTGCAATGCAGGAGACACGGGAGACAGAAGTTTGATCCCTGGATCAGGAGGATCCCTGACGCGGAAATGGCAACCCAATCCAGTATTCTTGCCTGAAAAATCCCATGGACAGAGGAGCCTTGTAGGCTACAGTCCAAAGAGTCACAAAGAGTCAGACAGGACTGAGAACACAGCAGATTTTCAGGAAGAAAGAAATCTTAAATGCAAAGGAAGTTTAAAATTGTGTATGTGTATGCACATATGTATGTGCATCAGTTCAGTCACTCAGTCGTGTCCGACTCTTTGCGACCACATGAATCGCAACACGCCAGGCCTCCCTATTCATTACCATCTCTCGGAGTTCACTCAGACTCACGTCCATCGAATCCTTGATGCCATCCAGCCATCTCATCCTCGGTCGTCCCCTTCTTCTCCTGCCCCCAATCCCTCCCAGCATCAGAGTCTTTTCCAATGAATCAACTCTTCGCATGAGGTGGCCAAAGTACTGGAGTTTCAGCTTTAGCATCATTCCTTCCAAAGAAATCCCAGGGCTGATCTCCTTCAGAATGGACTGGTTGGATCTCCTTGCAGTCCAAGGGACTCTCAAGAGTCTTCTCCAACACCACAGTTCAAACGCATCAATTCTTCGGCGCTCAGCCTTCAACTCTCACATCCATACATGACTACTGGAAAAACCATAGCCTTGACTATTTTATTTGTCTTGATAGTTGGGTTGGTCCAAATAACCTAGTGTGCCATATTTCCAGAGGCAGAACAGCAATAATCTCTTTCCCAGAGATCCCCAGGAAAAAATCTTGCTGTTTCCTTGAGTCTTACTGAGTTATGTGTCTTCCCTGGACAAACCCCTACAGTGAGGGGACTGCCAACTAGTACAGAGAGATTACAACTCATCCTGCACCCAGGGTGGCGCCATCATGGCTCAGAGTGGGAGAGGAATCAGGCCTCCAGGGAGGAATAGGCTCTGTGTGTATATCAAAAGGGTGGATAGAAAGGGAAGAAAAACCCAGATGTCTATTGTGGTTTGGAAGAGACCATCAAGCTATTACCCACTCCAATGTTCTTGCCTGGAGAATCCCAGGGACGGGGTAGCCTGGTGGGCTGCTGTCTATGGGGTCGCACAGAGTCNTCTTTTACTTTCATCAAGAGGCTTTTTAGTTCCTCTCCATTTTCTGCCATAAGGGTGGTGTCATCTGCATATCTGAGGTTATTGATATTTCTCCCGGCAATCTTGATTCCAGCTTGTGTTTCTTCCAGTCCAGCGTTTCTCATGATGTACTCTGCATATAAGTTAAATAAGCAGAGAGACAATATACAGCCTTGATGTACTCCTTTTCCTATTTGGAACCAGTCCGTTGTTCCATGTCCAGTTCTAACTGTTGCTTCCTGACCTGCATACAGATTTCTTAAGAAGCAGGTTAAGTGGTCTGGTAGTTGTGTATATTTCCAGGAGTAGAGTGGAGTTGTAAATTACCGTTGTGATTATTAAATTAGGTAAAGGATGTTTTAGTGATTGTATGGTAAGCTGAGCAAAAGAAATATTACAACAGCTACAACAGATGAATAGTATTGGGACTTCTTGATAAGCAATGGTGAAATATATGCATATTAGAAATAACAGAGAGAAAAACATATTCTGATGTCTTTGAAAGCAAAATAACCGGGCTTGATCTCTGCAGCAGTGCAATTTTTCTATATAATCAAGAGTGCAAAAATATGATTCATGTCAGAAACTGAAAAGTTCAAACATGGTGTCTGTCATCAGTGATGCCAAATAGTGTATAAATATGCTATTAAGTAGGGCAATCCACAAATGTCTCTATGTTTAACAATTCTCTTTTCCTGTTAAGGGGCATAAGATAAGATCCTCAAATAGCCTTTTGTAAAGAATATGGCCAGTAAGTTGAGAGAGGACAAGAGCCCTGCCACCTGTAAGGAGAAAAATACATTGTGAGGATTTTCTCCTCAAAGAGAGAACATGTTTTTGGTTACAGAAAAAAAAAAAAGAAAGAAAGAAAGAAAAGAAAAGAAAACAAGAGCAACACCACATTGACCATTAATGTATATAATGCAGTTTATACCTAGGATGTCTTTGTAAATAGCATAACATGAAATCTATGGTCATGAATATTTCTTGTACTTAAATGAAACTTCCTTGTTTTATTAATATACTCTTTATTCTCTAGCTGTTTTATGTATTTAATTTTGCGATCATTTTTCTTGATTCCCTCTTCTCTTTTCATGTCTCTACACCCCAAGTAGCCAAGATTAAAAACCCAGCACATATCCTACTTTTTTCTCCAAGTCTACATAATCCTATAACAAGCTATCTTTGTCAATCATACAGAGAGGGAGGTGGTTTTTAATCATCTTCTTACAAAAATTGATTGTATACACCTTTGGACTTTTCTTTTTGCTTAAAAGGATACCATGCAATCTTCCTAATTCACCACTCAATAAAGCCCTAATTTGGTTCTTTTTATGATTTTATGAAAATCTATAGGGTGGATGGAGCTTCCCTGGTGGCTCAGTTGTAAAGAATCTGCCTGCCAATGCAGGGGATGAGGGTTCAATCCCTGAGTTGGGAAGATCCCCTGGAGAAGGAAATGGCTACCCATTCCAGTATTCTTACCAGGGAAACCCCATTGACAGAGAAGACTGGAGGGCTACAGTCCACAGGGTTTCAAAGAGTTGGACGTGATTTAGAGACTAAACAACAGCAACAACAACAGAGGGTGTATGAACCCTAATTTAATGAACCATTTTCTTATTGCTGGGGATTTACTTTTACTAAGCACATGCACATACACATCCTTATAAACTGGGAGATTTATGCCTGTGGTGCAGAATTGCCATGAGTGGAATTGATGATTCAAAGGGAATATAAAATAACAAACAAGCAAATACACCAAAAAAACAAAATAAATAACCAAACCAAACCAAATAAAAAACAAACAGGTAGATACAGAGAACAGAGTAGTGGTTATGAGAGGGGAAGGAGCAAAGGGTGGGTGAAATGGGGAAAGAGAAATCAACTGTGTAGTGATGGATGGAAACTAAATTTTTGGTGGTGAGCACTCTGTAGGGTATACAGAAGTAGAAATATAAGGTTGTACACATGAAACTTATGTGTTTTTATAAACCAATATTAAATAAATAAAAAATAAATTTAAAAATCTTGAGAGACATGAAATTTATTTCCCAGAAGACTATAATAATCCACAGGTTAACAGCAATGTCTGAGAGTACTGTTATTCCTGAAGCCCACAATCAATAGATGTTAGTGTTGTTTAAATTTTTGCGAGTCTGATCTGAATAAGTGATATTTCATTGTTGTTATTATTATTATTATTTTGCCTTTTCCTAACTGAGTTCGAACACTATTTAATCCATTTTTGGCAATTTGGGTTTCCTCTTTTCTAAATAGCCTATTTATTTCTTTGTATATTTTTCAGCTGGATTCTTTATCTCCTTGTTAATTTGTAAGAACTCTTTATATATTATAGCTAT
This sequence comes from Oreotragus oreotragus, assembly GCA_006410675.1. NCBI lineage: Eukaryota > Metazoa > Chordata > Mammalia > Artiodactyla > Bovidae > Oreotragus > Oreotragus oreotragus. Next base: position 273,039 of record SJYX01016671.1, read on the forward strand.
AAGCCCTCTTTCTGACCCCTGTGTGGCAATCCTCTGTTTTGCAGGTAGATTGTTTATCTATTGACTTTCATTATAATTTCACATTACATTTATAAAATGTATATAACAAATAAGCCTTCTTTTCCTTTGATGGCTTCTGAGTTTATAATTGCACTTTTTCCTCTCACAGGCTCAAGGCAGGAGTAATCAGGCCACTGTTTATCTTCTTTGGGGACTGTTGAGGACCAGGTAGATGAAGCATACTAATGTCGAGGTGTCAAGTGACATTAGCCTTCTCCAGGCATTTCATAGAGCTCTGCAGTATACACTCACCCCCAAATCCCTCTGCATTATAACTTTTATCCCAAATCTCATATACTTGTCTTTGGGATCTTTCCCAGTCCCAGAAGAAGAAAGGCCTGCATTAGTTCTCTCCTCCCATAAAACTCAAAATCATTTGGCCCTAGAAGCCAATATTGACTTAGGAGAGGCAGATACAATCACCAGGCTCCTTTCTTCTCTAGCATTTTCTAGTTCTGCTTTCCATATGACTGGATAATATCTTTTAAAATATTAATCAATGTAGGGGCTTCCCTTGTAATCAATGTGGTGACCTGAATGGGAGGGAAATCCAAAAAAGAGGGGATCTATGTATACATACAGCTGATTCACTTTGTTATGCAGCTGAAACTAACACAACATTGTAAAGCAACTATACTCCAATAAAAATTAATTAACAAATAAAAAAATAGTAACCAATGTGAATTATTTTCCCACTCTCATGCTTTATTCTACCAATTTGAAACACTATTTAATTTCTTTATTATTCAGAGAAGGGATGTGATAGCATAAATGCAAAGAATTATTTTCTAAGCTTTTGAAACTCAAAACCCTCTACTCTTTGGAGAATGAATTTTGAAAAAGAAGCTCATAAGAGAATGACAGCATTACTACCTAGGATAAAATCGTAGATTGAAGGTTAGGGGGAAAGAGAGAATCATGTGGGCAAGAACAAAGAGTGGGTGCTGTTGGGTCCCCAGGAGAGGAGCAAGTACCAATAGTAGGCAAATGGCCCTAGAACAGGTTTGTGAGATATGAGGACAGGATCAACCCTGGCCCTGTGGCCAGGGGGCAGAACAGGGAAGTGGTAGACTGAAATAGAACTGGCTATGTAACTTGCTTGGAAAATTAAGCTTTGCTGCTAAGTCGCTTCCGAGTCTGTGCGACCCCATAGACGGGGGCCCACTGTCTCTGGGATTCTCCAGGCAAGAACACTGGAGTGGGTTGCCATTTCCTTCTCCAATGCATGAGAGTGAAAAGTGAAAGTGAAGTCGCTCAGTCAGGTCTGACTCTCAGTGACCCCATGGACTGCAGCCTACCAGGCTCCTCCGTCCATGGGATTTTCCAGGCAAGAGTACTGGAGTGGGGAGCCATTGCCTTCTCCATATGATAGTTCTAGTCCTAGGTTTTTTGGAACCTCCATACAGTTCTCCATAGTGGCTGTATCAATTTACATTCCCACCAACAATGTAGGAGGGTTCCCTTTTCACCACTTCCTCTCCAGCATTTATAGTTTGTAGATTCTCACTTCTTGCTATAGCCTTTTCCTTTCCACTTAAGGAAGAATCTTTAACATTTCTTTTAGGATTGATTTATTATTGATGAATGCTTTTAGTTTCTGCTTGCCTGAGAAATTATTTTTTCTCTTTCAATTCTATATGGACTGGTTAGGTTTTCATTAGTTGCAGGTTCTTTCCCTGTCAGCCCTTTGAATTTATCATGCATGGATTTTCCTTCCCTCAAGTGTGATGCAAAGGCCACCCAGTAGTTTCTATATGCCCCTACATGGGAAGAATGTAGAGGACAGAGAGATACAAGGGGACCACTAGGTAATGAATGGTGGGTATGGCCCTGGTGACCCACAGGCTCCCTTCAACTGCAGAAAGGATGGGCCGATGTGGCAAATGTCATGGTGGACATAAGAAATAGAAGACAAAATGAGTCTTAGACACATGTAGCTTCCTTCAGAATTCAGGAACAGCTGCAAGGAAGGAAAGGAATCCTGAATTGACTCAGTAATTTTTGCTATTGTGGAGATTGGAATTTTAAAATTAAAAATTGGCTTTTTAGAAAATGTGGTTGAAGTTATATGCCTTGTTTGTGGACTGAAGTGAATTTTCATCTAGAATGTCATACTTTGATTTTCTGTAATTACATCTACATCTTGCAGGTTTTCAGATATTAGATTTATATGGTGACACCTTTGGCTCCTCAATTTTCTAATCCTTATCCATTTATGTGACCATTTTTCATAGTATTTACATACTATATGCAGCCTTGCTAGTATTTTTTTTCAACGCATTCTCTCCATGTATCATTAAATGATTCAGGAAAACTTCCTCAGAGATAAATGTCTTACTTGAATCCAATCAATTGTTCTAAGTATGTGTAACCTTAGAGGGGTAATATAAAAATCATGAAAAATTATGCAAATCTACTAGGAGAGAAAATCTGATAATTAATAGCAGACCTCTTTAAAGGGCATTCAGAGAATCTGATTATATATCACTAACTGCATGGAGAGATCAGTGCAAAGGAAACTTCTAAATGTTGTGCTATATTCCCTTTTCTTAAAGACAGAGCTTAAGGGAAAAACTCAGTCAAGCCTGTCAAAACCAGGAAAAGTTATTAGTCACTTGTAACAGTAATGATTTTCCTATTCTATGAGCTCCCAAGTTTCACCTATAAAACCTCTTCTGTGGGGACTTTGCTGGTCCAGAGGCTGAGACTCCAAGCTCCCAATGCAGGGGCCTGGGTTCAATCCCTGGTCAGAGAACTAGATTCCATATGAAACAACTAAAAATCCTGTATGCCACAACAAAGATCAAAGATCTCACATGCTGCAATAAGACCTGGTGTGGTCAAATAAAATCAATTAATTAAATATTAAAAGAAACCTCTACTGTGTATTTTTTTCACAGTCCTTCTTAAAATAATTTAGTGTATATATATATATATATATATATATATATTTTTTTTTTTTGCTGTGCTGAGACTTCACTGAAGTGTTGNCCTGGTGTGGTCAAATAAAATCAATTAATTAAATATTAAAAGAAACCTCTACTGTGTATTTTTTTCACAGTCCTTCTTAAAATAATTTAGTGTATATATATATATATATATATATATTTTTTTTTTTTTGCTGTGCTGAGACTTCACTGAAGTGTTGACGTTCCTCTAGTTGTGGTAAGGAGGGGCTACTCTCTAGTTGCGGTGTGCAGGCTTCTCATTGTGATGGCTTCTTTTGTTGTGGAGCACAGACTCTAGGGCATGTGGGCTTCAGTAGTTGCAGCTTCCAGGTTCTAGACCACAGGCTCAGTAGTTGTGGTGCGTTGGCTTAGTTGCTTCACAGCCTGTGGAATCTTTCCCATCCAGGAATTGAACCCATGTCTCCTGCATTGGTAGGTGGATTCTTTACCACTGAGCAACCAGGGAAGTCCTTTTCACAGTCCTTAAACTCATTAAATTGGCGGGTGCCTCATCTCAGGCCACATGTATTTTTACTGGACACAGAGAGATATTTCAATACAGCACAAACTGAAATGAAAACACAATTAAAGTATAAATGACATAATATGTGAAATTTTGAGGTTAATTGAGAAACAGTACAGAGGGATAAGTGCCACTACATCATGTATAAAGATGAAAAGCCCCACAAAATAACACAAGCAAAAAAATTTAACCAAATGATCCCTGTGTTTTTCAAACAAAGGACTCGAAGGTTTATGTTTCTATATTACCAAAATTAAGCTTAATTAAATGTCTTTGGGAAAAAAAAGAAATAAGAAATAACTGATTGGATTCATTTTCAAAAGCATTTGATTCACCTATATCCCTACTCACACACAGAATTTTCTTCAGTTTTTACAAATGGAATATTCCAAGTCAAATTCTATATTTCTGAAAGTGGCAAAACTTTCACGTAAATCCTGATTCACACTCCCAATGGTCTCCTATTACAGCCATAATTAACAGATATTATGCAGCTGGCATGTGTAACCTGCAGATGTTAATGCTTTATACTAATGATGTCAGCAATTTTCCTGTTAATTTATAGTTTACTAGAGCAGTTAAATGACCTAAATATCTGCCACCCTTCCACACAAGTTTTGTTTTGCATATTAACATGTAACAGGCAGGAAGAGAAGGTTGCCTGCCTGCAATGGATTTGCCAAATAACTAAACATGTCTGCCACAGAGGAGCCTGGGCCTGGAGCACCCCCTAGATGAATATATCAATTCCAAGCCCTGCAACCTTCACAGAAGGATGTAGACATTGTTTAGTGCAAATCCATCTCAAAAAGAATGAATATTTTTATGTTTCTATTTTTTCAAACATCTCTGTGTTTCTTTGAAAAGACCTAGAACATAAAACTAACACTTAGTATTCATTCACAGCCATATCCCCCATGAGCTCTGATTGTATTTTCTCAAAAACTTGGGCAAACGCTTTTGTTATGACACCTTTGCTAAGCTTCAATGAATTCAAGCTTTTAATAGGGAAAAAATGCCACACAACATTATAGTACAGGGACTCCTATACCATTTTGCTTGCCATCTTAGGAATGAGCAATGCTTTCGCTGTATGGATGCATATGCAGAATCTTTTTTTTTTCTTTTAAGAAAAGGCTTTAAATTGGTTCAACAACTGGTTATCTTGAACACTGGTTATCCTGAAATTCAAGCAGCTCCTTCTAACTAAGTTTTGGGACATCATGGGACACTTTATAACTTTTCATTATGGTTCTTGGCAGAATGTAGTCTAGATGTCAACCATACTCAAGTCCTTCCAAGGAAATACAGTCAGATACAAAGGTTAGACATCCATAATAATAATGAACTGGCCAGGGGCCATAATGCAGGGTCACCTTACGCTGAGTAGCCAAATGATGTTTGCAGATCTCCACCGTATGCCTTTATTGTGCCAAACAATCAGAGCATATGTAATATCTCTGTCCAGTTAATAGTTATCCTAAATTCCTAACATCTAGTAAAAATGTGTCAAGGACATTTGAGAAAATTTCCCAATATAGATTCAAATTTGTGGATGGTGCTTCTCCCACTCCTCACTGCCACTTTCAGTGTTCCCTCTTACCTTTCCATAAGAAATAGATTTATGGCCCAGTTCAGAGAAGCATTATGTTCAGAAAATAGCCATTATTTCTCCTCACAAAAGTGAGAACCACCCTATAGGATCCAGCTCCAGTTACAGAAGTGAATGATATCCAGCCCTGGTTTGCTTTGGTGGAAGTTCATTACGGGGTGGCTGAAAATAGCAAATGGTTAGAGCCAGAGACTACTAAAGAAGCATGGAAGACAATGTAGCTATCAAAAAGAGAGAAAGAAGACAAAAGGAAAGCTGATTACATACTAAGGACTCAGTTATAGTGGCTGGCTTAAGGTAGGCAACTGAGAAAGACTGATTAAGTAAGGAACAAAAGCAGGGAGACAATGAGTGATGTTTCTTGCTCCCAGTGAGTAACTGCCCTCAACTTGATCAGTCTTCAGTGTGGAGTAAAGGAGAAAATACTGCCAAATTCTGCAACAAATATGTGCATTCTTAAATATTTATTTATTTATTTGGCTGTATTGGGTCTTCCTGGAGCTCAGTAGTTGCAGCACATGGGCTTGGTAGTTGAACCATAAATATTTGCATATTAAACTGTGTAACATTGACAAGGAACTCTCAGACTTTGAGTCTGTTTTTTTCATGTGTAAAATGAGACAGGATGATAATGTATGAATTGCCTAGCTCCCCTGCATTCATACATGCACAAATGTGTGTGTATAAGTATGCAGGTGCACATTTAGGGATACAATGGCATCATGTTTACACATACCTTGTAAACTATTTCATATAAAAAAGCTACATTTCTTTCATACTTTCAACATTCTTTCTTCCAGGGTTGGTTGAAATCAAGTCTCACTCAGTCCAGTTCTTTCTGATTCATATATTTTATGACAATAACTAGTGCTAAGAAATCCTGCCTTTTTATATGAAGAGGTTAAAGATGAGTAAGAAATATGTCAAGCTGAAATACTTTCCCACAGTTTCAATGAGGTGATAAGGTTAAAAATATAATTCATAGATTAATTAGATCAGATGGGTCAATAAAATGACTTGCATTATACAGTAAACTTTAGCATGACAAAGGAAAAATCTAAATCTATGGCAGCCTAGAATATTATCAGGTGCATTCAGATCATGCCTTAAGAAATTAATTATTTTCTAACAGGCTTGAAATATGGGTCTTTGCTCTTTAGAACAGAATTCTTAGTATGGTTGCAAAAAAAAAAAAAAACAGTAAGTAATATCTTCAAGCTCAAAGGATTGTGCTGGGACTTGCTTCAGATGGATTTTAATCTTTCTCCTAAATTTGAAAAAAAAAATGTATATTCTTGCCTTCTATTTTGTTCCATTGATCTATATTTCTGTCTTTGTGCCAGTACCACACTGTCTTGATGACTGTGGCTTTGTAGTAGAGCCTGAAGTCAGGTAAGTTGATTCCTCCGGTTCCATTCTTCTTTCTCAAAATTGCTTTGGCTATTCGAGGTTTTTTGTATTTCCATACAAATCTTGAAATTATTTGTTCTAGTTCTGTGAAAAATACCGCTGGTAGCTTGATAGGGATTGCATTGAATCTGTAGATTGCTTTGGGTAATATATTCATTTTCACTATATTGATTCTTCCAATCCATGAACATGGTATATTTCTCCATCTATTAGTGTCCTCTTTGATTTCTTTCATCAGTGTTTTATAGTTTTCTATATAT